>JACEFZ010010409.1:32500-125000 GCA_014155875.1 Cepaea nemoralis | reverse complement strand
CCACGACGGCGGCTATTACCAAACACCGTAATATTCTCTCATGCCAACATCACCATTATTATGTCAACTACACTAATTGTCAGGGGTTACGGACGCAGTTTGTAATCCCGCATACGGCCTTCGAAACACGGCTTTGGGCGATTTGGCAGCAGACCGCCATAAGTTGGTTTCGTATGAAATGGTATGGGTGCCGATCGTTCAGAAAGCAATGGCAAACTACTGAACGTAAACTTGCCCAGGAATCATGAACAGCCAAAAAATGATGGAGTTGACTGCGACGTCCTGTAAAGGATATGCAACTAACGCTACTTGTGCGACCCTAACATCTATTGCTTCTGCAGTAACACTAACGTCCTCTACTTATATTGTTGCTAAATTTTTACTACTACTACTACTACTACTACTACTACTACTACTACTACTACTACTACTACTACTACTACTACTACTACTACTACTACTACTACTACTACTACTACTACTACTACTACTACTACTACTACTACTACTACTACTACTACTACTACTACTACTACTACTACTACTACTACTACTACTACTACTACTACTACTACTACTACTACTACTACTACTACTACTACTACTAATACTACTACTACTACTACTACTACTACTACTACTACTACTACACTACTACTACTACTACTACTACTACTACTACTACTGCTGCTGCTGCTGCTGCTACTACTACTACTATTACTACTACTACTACTAGTTTAACTACCACAACCACCACCACCATTATTACAACCACAGTCACCACCACCACCACTACTACTACTACTACTATTACTACTACTACTACTACTACTACTACTACTACTACTACTACTACTACTACTACTACTACCACGACCATCACTGATACTACCACCATTACTACTTGTACTATTGACCCAGGTTCATTTATAAACTTCACCCCATTCAAACCCACGATCACAGGGCCGGCAGGCGAGTGTACTAGCCACCAGCTACCGCGGCCACCATTCTAGAATTGGTAGCAGGAAGTGTCCTGGCAACTAAAGACAGCCGGGTGATACAGACAATATCTCACACTGAGCGCCAGTAGGTTTAGAAAGATGTGCGGTTATCACCATTAACCAAACACGCCACAACTACGTGTAAAGGGGCATAACAGAAAGAAAACAAAAAAGGGACAACTTGGACCGTCCTAGAAATAAAAACGACGACGGGAATATTTTCACAACTTGTGTGTGAATTGTCTGACTGGGAAAGACGGAGAAGGAAGGAGCCTGCCTCATTTGACCGTGGCATAACACCTCACACCTCGACACAAGTATCTGCATGAAACTAAATGTACTTTTAACGCACGCCACCCAGACTTATCCTGCATTCAGTGTGAGGTAATCAGTCCCAAACAGGTGTCCAACAGAAGAAGATTTCCGTAAACATGTGTACAAAATCGCAGAAGAAGCGTGTTGTAAACATGTACAGAAAACGGCGCGGGAAAGTGCTAAAACAACATCTGCGATCCGCAACTAATGGAACAGATGTGCATACAGTTTAGTTCATGACTCATGCACGTGTGGGACAACTAACATATTTGGTAAATAGCAACGTCATGAGGAAAGGCCAAGACAGACATGGCAGCAAGTGACTGACGCGTGGAGTGCCAGAAAACGGCATAATTAGGAGGGGGGGGGGTAGGCTAATGTCCATCCTCAAATCTCCTGGTCAGTGAATTCCCAGAAGGTTCTAAAAATTAGCAGGGGCTCGGTATATGCGAGGATGATTGGTATGCTTGCTTGCCGGCTAGATGGTCATTTTGTGGAATCCCCAGCTAACAGGGATTTTAAAAATAAAAAATATCTCCTAGACTCCCATGTCTACCCAGCCTAAACTGGGTCAACGGAAACACACTTGGCTGACTTTAGAAGAGCTGGACAGAGTATCTCTGAGAATGTCTCGAGTGTAGATACATAGATTATCAAGTTCAGTATTTGGTATAAAAGATTATGTTTGAGCGTTGAGAAGGAAAGGAGAGAGGGTGACTTTATTGCACCGGGTTTTATCTCTTATGGCTCAGTATCCTTCCCGACAGCTTCACACAGAGCACCAATTCAATAGCTCCAGCGAGCACCCGCCGAGGTCTCACAGCACTGCACTCATGAAGCGAATGACGCTGTCCGGAAACGAACCCACGACCTTCCGAGGTCGAAGCAGGCGGCGTAACCACTTGGCCACAGTTAAACCAGTACAGTGTGTGTGCAACCAATGATCTACAAGACAGTACTGCTGTCCTTTCTGTGCAAGTTTCTTGTGTGATCTCACAATCTGTAATAAATATTACTGCTGTCCTTTCTGTGCAAGTTTCTTGTGTGATCTCACAATCTGTAATAAATATTACTGCTGTCCTTTCTGTGCAAGTTTCTTGTGTGATCTCACAATCTGTAATAAATATTACTCCTGTCCTTTCTGTGCAAGTATCTTGTATGATCTCATAATTCTTAATAAATATTACTGCTGCACTTTCTGTGCAAGTATCTTGTATGATCTCACAATTCTTAATAAATATTACTGCTTTCTTGTTACTTTAATATATTTATATGTGATGTAATAACACCATTATTACATTATCTCCCCTTATCTATGCAGCATCAATGCAGAAAATGTAAAGAGGTGTAAAAAATTAGTTTAGTCGACGGATGAACATCACGGCACACGGGTGCAACCCATAATTGCTCCGTTCTTCTCCTAACTCAAACCTGAGTCTGGAGACACTAAGCTCAGTGCACGAACTCCGTAGCACCGGCGAGGATCCTGAAATACTTTGGGTAGATTTTTAACACGAAATTTTGCCCGTTCAGCGCCGTTAGGCTACACTTTTTCGATTTCCAACCGCCAAGGGACTTTTTACGTGCGCAACAATACACACGGGCATCCGATCTCACTACTTTACTTTCGAATTGACGCAGTGAAGATTAGCATCGTTTTTTTTTAAACTGAATATTTGAAAAAGCAAAAATAATATCTAGTGACAAAACTACAAATACTGATAAAAACATGTTTAAATGACCAGGCAAAAGAATAAAAGAAAGCCACAGCAGAAGCAAATCTCAAGATAATGAGAACAAACAAGATACATGGCAATCAGACTACTGTTTGTGTAACCCCACTTCTTCAAGATGTGAACCATGCATATATTTATAGTTTGTAAAACTCGTAAGTACAGGAAGGACCCTTTTACATGACTTCAGACACATTGGACATATGGTTTTAGACCCATATTTTATAGACCAATCGGCTCTACGTGTGACGCGGTCAGCTTCATCCGGGCCCCTTGAACTCCCAGTACATTTCCTGGTACTCACTTTAGGCTGGGGGAGGGGGGAGCTGGGGGAGCCAGGCAAACATCAAAGTCAGTCACATCCGCAACAACAAAACTGCATGTTTACAATCTTCGATGATCTTGGTGTAATAATTAACAACAGCTGATTTTTGTCAAAAGAAATCAGGAGGAGACTGGCCGCATTAACGCAGAGGTTAAATAGTAAGACGAACCTTTGACACAACAAAATCGGGTAAATTGAAGTAACAATTATGAGATCATGCGTATATGGCCACATTGGGTTGTAGGTCATGGACACAAACACTACAGACGAACACCGAACATTTTGTACTTAAATGTTACAAAAAGATTCTTTGGGTATTAGAGCATGGAAGAAATAATGGAAACATTAAAAAAAATTTTTGCAGAAACTTCCCACGGGTCTGTGATGAGCTAGAACAATTCGTAAGCCTGGATGCAGGTAAGAATAGGTGGCCTCATTTAGCGGTCTCGAACGTAGGCGTCGAACCCTGGACTGTCGGAGCTCATAACATGATTATCGTAGCTCCCTCACGACTACACTAACGCGCTAGCTAAACATTTTACAAGAAAACTGGCGCAGAAAAGGCGTCATCTCTCGGAAACTAAAGCACTTTTTGGTCACATCTAAAGTCACATTCATTTAGAAAGATCACTCAATATAGTTATTGTTCCGTCGCCCTGTTTCTGAGTTGAGTGCGTGGACCGACACTGTGAGCTATAGATTTCGTGTGGATCGTCATTATATCTGTTTGTGTCATGAACTGCATGTTCGGAAAAATGGCGGCTGCCGGTTGCTGAACTAACTGTGTTGCCTTATGCAGAAATGTGTGGTGGCTTGTTTTCTAGTGACTACAGCTTTAATCGACGATGAAATGTATTTTTCGAGGCCGACTTTTGTGTTGGCATTCTGGCAGTGGCATTGTCATAGGATACGTATGCGGGCTGTTGGTTTGTCGGACTCCAAGGGGCAGTGAGGAGCATTTTGTGTTATATTCACTGGCACAGGAATGGAGCATTAAAGGGGAACCCTTTGCTGTGAAGTTGCAACCGCTACTAACTAACTAACTAACTAACTAACTAACTAACTAACTAACTAACTAACTAACTAACTAACTAACTAACTAACTAACTAACTAACTAAGTCAGTCAGTCAGTCAGTCAGTCAGTCAGTCAGTCAGTTAGTTAGTTAGTTAGTTAGTTAGTTGACTGACTGACTGACTGACTAACTGACTGACTAACTAACTAACTAACTAACTAACTAACTAACTAACTCAATATGGTTACCGGAAGACGACCTCCCTCCCTCTCACACACCTACCCACGTCCTTTACAAAATATGTCATAGGTAGATTCTAACAGAATATCTGGCGGCCTGATAGTTGGCATTCCTGTGACAGTTTCTGCATTGAGAGCTCCATTCTTTACTAGTTCTATCAAGAGACATTAATATGACGCCATATGAAGCCTCTTGTTGTAGCTTTTAATCTTTAATATTGTTTAGGGTGTCATCTAATATCTAATTATTACCTCTACTTCTCTAAGTGCAGATTAATACCTGCCTATTTATCTACCAGGGGTAGGAGCCTATCCTACTTCTAGGCGCGTCCACCGGGTGGCGGATGATGGAGTAGTCTCTAGATATTTTGTCTAGGGGTGAGCTGTGAATATATGAATAAGTAGCCGTGGACCTACACAGGCGGTGGTCACTGAGAGGAGGCGAGTTAGTTGTTGTGGCAGCTATTTCTATAAAGTACCTCAAAATTCTATGACGTGGCCATCGGCGGGCAAGAGGCGTCACATAAACCCCCTCCCCCACCTTCACCCCTGCTGTCTTGCAGGATCTGCCACTTAGACAAAGACTAGTGAAGTCAATCATACACAAACCGGTGGAAGGCAAGTGGAATCCACCGCTGTACTTTCCCAAAACAAATCATAACAATGAGTAAACAGGCGAAAATATCCCTAGAAACATTGGAGATGCGGTTTTGTAGAAGTATGCTGAAAATTGGAGAGTCAAAATGAGCAATTTGGACATTTTGAAGGAAGCTATGTCACAAAGACAACTTATGACAAACATTAGAAAGAAGAACTCATAATTTTTGTGGCCACATTAAAAGAAGACAAAAACTGGAACATGCTGTGACAACCAAAGATTGTAGAAAGAGAGAGGAAGAGAGCGTGAGAAAATGTCTGACAAGACTTGTACATGGCACGGAAGGGAGATAACACACAAATGTATCCATGCCGTCGGAGATGGCAATGTGTGGAGAAGCATGAACGCCAGAACCAATCGACACGGCACTAGATGATGATGATGATGATGATATTTATCTCTCATGTTATTTCAAAGGCCTCAAGAGTTCCTCCAGAATTAAGCTATTAGCTCTGTCTTGGGTATTGAGACAGGTACACGTAAGCCTTCCCAGATAAGGGTGAAAAACAGGAGGTCCCATGCGCAAGTTAATAAACCCTCGACAGCTGGAAATCGCAACGAGTAGGTCTAAGGCGGCTTCCCTGGCAACATTGCTGCAAACAGTGAACCCACCCAAGGTAGACAGACACGTTACCTTGTGTGGAATCTGGCTAGAAGAAGTTATTTTCCTTCTTCTACACAAATCCCTTGGACCGCCAGAGTAATTAACGATGATTGCCTGAAACAGGCTAATGAAGCTAGAACACTATATACAACAATAAGAAAGAGACAAACAGCTATCTTCGGTCATGTGATGAGAAGAGAGGCATTGGAGAACATTGTGACAACTGGAAAGATCGAGGAGAAGAGAAGCAGCGGCAGACAAAGATAAATTATGCTGGATGGTTTGAGACGGTGGCATGAAGGAATATCATTAGCAGAGTTAATCCAGAACACAAAGACCGAGATCAGCGGAGAGCCATGAACGCTTACGCCTAGCTGGCAGGGCACGTGGTGATGGTGACACGAATTCCTACCAATGTCGGACACTCTGACCTGTGAGGTGCATAACTGGGTGTGACGCACTTCCCTCGACACAGGCACGAAGCAGAAGACGTATAAGAAGTGCTGTGTTTGTCCTTATCATGCATGCATGTGCAATGCTATCACATTAGCGGGTCTAATTAACTCCAGAGCCAGCATTGAGCGGGCCTTTCTCTGTTAATCAAGAAAGTGTGCGATTGTCAATCTGCGATTGTCAATCTCTGAAGGAGGAGGGGAGGTTTTGTGCTGTATGTGTATGCAACACTGGGTGAAGTGTGAATGTGTACGTATGTGAGTGTTTGTTTGTGAGTGTGTGTGTGAGTATGTGACTGTTGGTGCGAATGTTAATGTTAGTCTGGGTGACTGTGTTTGAATGTTTGTGTATATGTGAATCTGTGAGCTTGAACGCTATGGTATTCGCGAAAATGCAATTTTCCTCCTCCACATGACGTTACATGAGAGAATATAACACATTTCTTCTTCTTGTTCTTCGTCTTCCACACCTCCTCCTTTCCCCCTCCCCCTTAACTTCTTCGTCTCCATGTTCTCCCACTCCCCTACTCTTCCCTTCTTCTTCTTCTTCTTCTTCTTCTTCTTCTTCTTCTTCTTCTTCTTCTTCTTCTTCTTCTTCTTCTTCTTCTTCTTCTTCTTCTTCTTCTTCTTCTTCTTCTTCTTCTTCTCCATTTTATTTACCTTCTGCCATATCTTCCTGTCTCTCTTCTCACCACCTGTTTCTCCAAGTCATCATCATAATAATCTTCTTCTCCTTCTTTATCCCCTGTTGCTGCTTTCTCCCCCTTTTGTTGTTGCTGTTGTTGCCATATAGCAACATTGGAACACTGACACAACTCTGGCTTGCGACCCACACATACTGTAGTGATGCCCGTTGCCTCAACTATGCCTCTTATCCATCATCGGAAGGAAAGGTAGTACGCAATCTCCACCCATCCCACCGCTGTCCTGTCATATCTGCTCATACCTGTATTGTGAGATACTCCTTTCTGTGGAGCACTTCCCTTTGTTCTGTTGATACGTTGCACAGCCATGTTACACGATATCTTTTGATAAAGTCTGACTCTGATATGACACCAACTTATTTCCAAAACAGCAATGCAGCTACGATAATATCGATGTTTGTGAGTGATGTCAAACAGAAGCAGGGTGGACAGTATTAGAAAACATTTACGGAATATGTAATGTAAAAAAAAATAAAAACACTTGAACAAGATATAATTTGTGACAAATGTATTCATCACCTGGCTGATATCTAACAAGTTAATCAGACTGCAATAACATTGTCGCTCCATTACAGCTAACATGGGAGAAAGCGACTGTATCACACACCAGAAATAAAGAACTAGCGAGAATAAATAGCTACATAAAGCGTCAAGAAATCATAAATCAAGGTGGCGTGAACTAAATATTACGTATTAAATTACATATTAACCCTGGGTTTTATGGAGCATTGACGGATTACCACTTGCGACGTACTGACCTGGGTGTCAGTCTCTAGCCACGGGAGAGTCGTCACTAATAGGTTAAAGTGTGCTTGGACAGCTCATGTGACATTATAAGAAAGGATAGCATAAACATGTTTGTGGAGCGTTTCAGCAGAAACATGTCACATATTTTCTGTACATGTCCGTGTAGTTAGCTATAACAATGAAACTATTTTTACAGTTCACAAACACACAATCATACAATCACACACACACACACACACACACACACACACACACACACACACACACACACACACACACACACACACACACACACACATACACACACAGACACAGACACACAGACACACACACACACACACAATCTCATCTCATCTCATCATGTTCCTCTTGTACCTTGCGGTGTCGAGGTGAAGTATAAACACCGTGAGAGTGCTCGCTTATGGGTTTCATGTATCGATATTCCCATGAACTCTGTTATTCCCTGCGTCCATTGTTTACGTGGTCGGCCTCTTCTTCTGCTTCCCTCTGGTCTGTACATCATTGCTTGTTGTGGTATACTGTTAGTTGGTAACCTACTTGCATGGCCAAACAATTTGACTTGCTGCCTTCTAATAAACTTCAAATATCCTCAACAAATCATTCGCTTCTATTAAGCATATATCTTCATGGTACGATTCGTTAACAACCCAGCTCAACCTTAAGAGGTGATGGCGGTAAAATTTGCTGGACCACTTCTATATGCACTCTTGATGTTATCCTTCCACTTGCTGGCTCCGTTGGAAATCATCATACTAATGTTGCCTTGTTATTGTTGCCGTCACTACTCCCTAACAATGCAACGTAGTACTCTTTTGTGCGTTCTCGTGCACAATATTTACTTCTTCATCATACTTCCCCATTTATAAGTTTGCAACAATATCATCTATATTTCATTAACTCTCCCCCCATCACCTATTCTGTTACAATATATATATATATATATATATATATATATATATATATATATATATATATATATATATATATATATATCATCATCATCATCAAGTGCCCTGCCAGGCTGGCGTATTCGTTCAATGCTCTCCACAGATCTCGGTCTTTGGTTTTCTGGATCAACTCTGCTGCTGATATTCCTCCATGCCACCGTCTCAATCCATCCAGCATCATTTCTCTTGGTCTGCCTCTGCCTCTCTTCCCCTCGATCTTTCCAGTTGTCACGATGTTCTCCAATGCCTCTCTTCTCATTACATGACCAAAGAAAGCTGTTTGTCTCTTTCTTATTGTTGTATATAGTGTTCTAGTTTCATTAGCCTGTTTCAGGCAGTCGTTGTTAGTTACTCTGGCAGTCCAAGGAATTCGCAACATTCTTCTCAGGAACCACATCTCTGTTGCTTCTAATTTCTTCTTAATTTGTTCATTTACATTCCAAGATTCTCTACCATACAGCAAAACTGGTTCTACATAGCATTTCAGCACTCTCTTTCTTACACTCAGTGATAGTGACCTATTGCACAAGATACTCTTCATTTTCTGAAATGCGGCCTTTGCTTGCCCTATTCTGCTTTTAATCCCTGTTGTACATCTTCCATCTGATGTTATAAATGTCCCTAGGTATCTAAAATTATACACTTGGTTAAGAATTTTTCCTTCTATTTCTGTGCCACATTTTGGTGTCACCATTTTATATATATATATATGGAAAATAACAGCGTCGCTTGCCTTATTGTTATTACCACGAGAATAAATAAAACATGTTAAACATGCATACATACATTTAAAATATACGTAGCTGCATACTTATACAAATACATATATACACACACGTGTTCTTCGTACACCTTCAGCTTATAATAGTGTGCCCTCAAATGGAGCGAGTGTAGGCCGAAATATCCGATTCGATAAAAGGGAGAAAATGTCCACCTCGTTCAGCCTACTTCCTCGGCCTTGGTTATAAGTGAGGTGGTCCCGTAGATACTATACTACCATAGAGCTGGAAATCGGCCGTAGTGGTTTTCTCTGGTCAGCATATGTTCGGAACCTCCGTGACAAATGTGTGGCTAACATTTCACCAGTTCCGTAGTTACACGCATCAGTATTCAACATCTTTAGTTGATTAAATATGGGATATTTCAGTCCATTGTTTCACGTACATATATATAATGTTTAAAACACACACACATGTACACAGAAGTCTTCGTGGCAGCGGGGCTGAATGCGCTTGTGTTACACTTACTGTGCGCTGACTGCAGAGGTAGCGGGTTTGACCCATACACTGGTCAGTTGGACTCAGCGTTGACTACTCGTTATGAAGACATTGGCACACTAGTGAACGTAAAGTTGCCTAGCAAATCACCCTGGGGTTGGGGTTGATCGCAACGTTCTGCAGAGGGCATGCAACATTTTATATATATATAAACTGGTTTGAAGTGCAAAGGAGAGTAGGTCAGGTCTGTATTAAATAATGATGAGACCGGAAACAAGTTTGATCTATTTATAATTGATGGCAATCCCATTCCAGTACTCTGATATGCAGATGACATGTCTCTACTCTCAAACAGTGTCAACCGATATGAAAAGTTAATCCTTTCTGTAATGACATGTCAACCAAATGTCACAGTACGCAATGAAGACATTAAAAATGTCACAATATACAATGAAGACATTGATAATGTCACAATACACAATGAAGAAATTGAAAACGTCACAATACTCAATGAAAAAAAATTGAAAATGTCATAATAAACAATGAAGACATTGAAAATGTCACAATACACAATGAAGAAATTGAAAATGTCACAATACACAATGAAGAAATTGGAAAGATCACAATACACAATGAAGAAATTGGAAAGATCACAATACACAATAAAGAAATTGAAAAGATCACAATACAAAATGAAGAAATTGAAAAGATCACAATACACAATGAAGAAATTGAAAAGATCACAATACACAATGAAGAAATTGAAAATGTCACAATACACAATGAAGAAATTGAAAATGTCACAATACACAATGAAAAAATTGAAAATGTCACAATACACAATGAAGAAATTGAAAATGTCACAATACACAATGAAGAAATTGAAAATGTCACAATACACAATGAAGAAATTGAAAATGTCACAATACACAATGAAGAAATTGAAAATGACACAATACATAATGAAGAAATTGAAAATGTCACAATACACAATGAAGAAATTGAAAATGACACAATACATAATGAAGAAATTGAAAATGTCACAATACACAATGAAGAAATTCGAAAATGTCACAATACACAATGAAGAAATTGAAAAGGTCACAGACTTTGCATATCTTGGCTCAACAATTAACAACAATGGATACCGTTGAAAAGAAGTCAGTCGTAGACTGACCCTACAATGCAGTTTTCTTGAATCTCCCACAGCCACACAAGCAAATTACATTCTATAAATATTATTGGGGTGTTGGGTAAGGGGTATAGCCATCAAAGGACAAGTAAGGCACATCTTTCCCCACGCTAGCCTACAGGACATCCTTGGGCAAGATGGTGTACTCGTTTAACCCGCTAGCCTACAGGACATCATTGGGCGAAGTGAAGTACCCATTTAATCCATCCCCCCAAAACAGGACAACGTGAAGTCAAGACAGCAGGTGGTGGATTTGAGCTTGAGAGCAGCCGGCAGATAGTTGTTGGTCATGGTCTCAGGCTGAGGACCGTAGACAGAGGATCTCTTTAAAGAGAGAATGGCTTCTGTCACCGTCTAGCAAGGTCACTCTCGAGAAGAAAAGCAATGGCAGACTCTTTCTGTAAAGATGTCTAGAAAACTATTGCAGTCAATGGAAAATACAGAAACAGATCAAAGGAAAATACAGAAACAGGATACCGGTTTTAAGATCAGAGATGAATATCGAAACACTGTGATAGAAGAAAAGTTCTGCACACGACAAAACTCTGGATCATTGCGACGTTTATTATTATTTTATTTTTTTTGTATACTAACACTATATAGGTTTCCGCAGCGGTGTTTCGAGCGCTTAACGATAATTGCTAATTGTCATCTGCGTCCGTAACATCCTTGCCGGTCTCAAATTTCACTTTTCCGCACACATGGGCGCGTCTCCACCCCACTCCCCCTCCCGCTTGACCTTTGACCCGTGTACCATACATCCGGTCTATTGATCCACTGGCGCCCTACGCGTGTCAGACTTTCCAAGCCAGGACACAGAATTCAGATGAGTACATTTAATTTTAATTAGTTTAATAGTTTAATATTGTCATAGTGTGTTTCATGTAGTTTTGTGTTGGTTTGTATTTGTTTGTCCTGTGCTGACGAAGGCTTTGGCCGCAACGTCCAATTTGTCTCTTATAGTCGTGTTTTAGTAAAGCTCACAATCTACTTCTCGTTTATTTTGGGTGATTCATTCATATTATTTTTTAGGAATGTTGCAATAACTGCGATGATTACAGCCCAGTCTTCAAGGTTGTCTAACTACCAAAGTATTTTCAATATGCACTGTACACGTTTGATATCTCTCCTCCTTCCCTTCCCGCTCTCTCTCTCTCTCTCTCTCTCTCTCTCTCTCTCTCTCTCTCTCTCTCTCTCTCTCTCTCTCTCTCTCTCTCTCTCTCCGGGAACCCCCCCCCCCCTTTCCACACACGCCATTAGCGAAGAAATATAGATAAGGGATCCATGACCCAGGCAAGCTGAAATAGGATCCTGGTCAAACGGCGCTCATAACATTGTCAGCACAACGTCCAAACATCAATTCTGTTTGTTAGTGATTTCTGGGTAAGTTTACGTTCAGTAGTTTGCCACTGCTTTCTGAAGGACCGGCGAGTTTTGTATGCAACACCAGCGCAAGGCTGTTTGCTGCCAAATCGCACATAGCTGTGTTTCGAACACGGTAAACGGGATTACGAAATGTGTCCGTAACACTTTCGCCGCAGAGCCGGCACCCGCTAATATGTTCTCATAGCCTTATATTTCTTTACTCCTATACACATAGGTTTATATTTCTTTACTCCCATACACATAGGTTTATATTTCTTTACTCCCATACACATAGGTTTATATTTCTTTACTCCCATACACATAGGTTTATATTTGCATTATAGTTCTTGTTTTCACGCCCTTATGCTCATTTTTGAACATCGCATCTCCAATTCATTTCGCCAACCTTCCTCTACGTCTTTCAGTCTGTGTCCTATGGTGCTAGTGATCGTGTCTATCCACAGCCTTCTATCTCGTCTTCCACCTATCATTTCTAACACTGATGTTTCTCCGTGCCTTGATGTCACATTGTGCAGATCTTCTCACTTGGCCTCCACCTGCCTCCCATTCTCTCTAACTTTTCCGTTGCCACGATATACTCCAGCATTCCACGTCTCAGGACATGGCCATGATATACTCCAGCATTCCATGTCTCAGGACACGGCCATGATGTACTCCAGCATTCCACGTCTCAGGACATGGCCATGATATACTCCAGCATTCTACGTCTCAGGACATGGCCATGATATACTCCAGCATTCCACGTCTCAGGACATGACCACGATATACTCCAGCATTCCACGTCTCAGGACATGACCATGATATACTCCAGCATTTCACGTCTCAGGACATGACCATGATATACTCCAGCATTCCATGTCTCAGGACATGACCACAATATACTCCAGCATTCCACGTCTCACGACACGGCCATGATATATTCCAGCATTCCACGTCTCAGGACATGACCATGATATACTCCAGCATTCCATGTCTCAGGACATGGCCATGATATACTCCAGCACTCCACGTCTCAGGACATGGCCATGATATACTCCAGCATTCCACGTCTCAGGACATGGCCATGATATACTCCAGCATTCCACGTCTCAGGACATGGCCATGATATACTCCAGCATTCCACGTCTCAGGACATGACCATGATATACTCCAGCATTCCACGTCTCAGGACATGGCCATGATATACTCCAGCATTCCATGTCTCAGGACATGGCCATGATATACTCCAGCATTCCACGTCTCAGGACATGGCCATGATATACTCCAGCATTCCACGTCTCAGGACATGGCCATGATATACTCCAGCATTCCATGTCTCAGGACTTGGCCATGATATATTCCAGCATTCCATGTCTCAGGACATGGCCATGATATACTCCAGCATTCCATGTCTCAGGTCATGGCCACGATATACTCCAGCATTCCACGTCTCAGGACATGGCCATGATATACTCCAGCATTCCACGTCTCAGGACATGGCCATGATATACTCCAGCATTCCATGTCTCAGGACTTGGCCATGATATATTCCAGCATTCCATGTCTCAGGACATGGCCATGATATACTCCAGCATTCCATGTCTCAGGTCATGGCCACGATATACTCCAGCATTCCATGTCTCAGGACATGGCCATGATATACTCCAGCATTCCATGTCTCAGGACACGACCATGATATACTCCAGCACTCCATGTCTCAGGACATGGCCATGATATACTCCAGCATTCCACGTCTCAGGACATGGCCATGATATACTCCAGCATTCCATGTCTCAGGACATGGCCATGATATACTCCAGCATTCCACGTCTCAGGACATGGCCATGATATACTCCAGCATTCCACGTCTCAGGACATGGCCATGATATACTCCAGCATTCCATGTCTCAGGTCATGGCCACGATATACTCCAGCATTCCATGTCTCAGGACACGACCATGATATACTCCAGCACTCCATGTCTCAGGACATGGCCATGATATACTCCAGCATTCCACGTCTCAGGACATGGCCATAAATGTGGCATGTCTTGTTCTGGTGCGAGTAACCAGTTCTGTTTGCAAATGAACTTCTTTCAATATATCGTCATCACTCTTTGTATGCACCTGCGTAGTTCTCATTATTTTTATGTCTAAATTCATCTTCGTTGTAATACATCGGTGCTTTTCATCTGTGTGTATACTTATAACTGTCATATTACTATTCTACAGAAAACGCAGTGGGATAACTGTAACGTAGTAAAAGCAACAATTTCGTCATTATAAATTAAACTGCTGGGATATACCTTTATGTAAACGTTAACGAAGTTGATAGGGAGCAAAGCTGATAATGTCATGAGCGTGTAGTACGACGGTTCGATGTCTACATTCATCGTCTCGCTAAGTGAGTGAAAGACTGGCCGCCTTTTCTTACGTGCATTCAGGCCCACAAAATTTGATGGTTCCATCACATCACAGATCTATAACATTTCCTTCTTCAGGACATGTTGTTTATACACCTTCAGACAGGAATGCAGAATGTAATACAGAAAGCGGCTTGGCTGAGATTATAATAAAGTCAGTCTTGCTAACATCAAAGGGAAGTTATTAGTGGGGCACAAGGTTTCACGTGAAACTACGCAGAAAGCCGTACAGAATAACTTGCATGTAATGCAAACTGACTAGAATATATTGCTTTCTTATTTCAGTGTTTTAGCTGATTAACAAAGAGGATAAAGATAAATAAGAAGTGTACAGTTGTAAGTCAGTCATGTTCTGTTATATCAATCTTTCTTATCTAAGCCAGACAACGTTGTCTATTTAAGTAAGATATGATTTGTGTAAGTAAGACATTGTTTGTTTAAGTCAGACATTGTTTATCTAAGTAAAACATGGTTTATCTAAGTAAGACATTGTTTATCTAAGTAAAACATGGTTTATCTAAGTAAGACATTGTTTATCTAAGTAAAACATGGTTTATCTAAGTAAGACATTGTTTGTCTATCTAAATAAGACATTGTTTATCTAGTAAGACACTGTTCATCCAGCTAGACATCGTTGATCTGAGTGTTTATCTAAGTTAAGCATTGTTTGTGTATGTAAGATATTGTTTGTCTAGTAAGACAATGTCAAAGTGGTACTTCATTTTTAATTCACCGCAAAGGAATTCCGGGAGTTCCTGGGAAATTACGTGATTCCATAGTGGATGTAGGGATGTGTTGATATTAATTTCAGGTACAGACATATTTCACAAGTAGAAGGCAAGCAAGTGCTATTGTGTAATGTATTTACTGAAATAAAGAATCATATAAATTGAATGTGTTGTCAATCACTTCCGGTTGAGTGTGTGATGGACTGTTAGGCCGATCGATAGATGCAATAAATATTTCTTGGCCCGGAGATCCCTCACTATCGTCCGAGTGTGTATCCATAGCCTGTGCTACTCGACTTATCTTGTGTATGTCCTATCTGTCTGTGCCCATCTTTGATGTATCTGGGGACCAGTTTGAGAAGACAATGACATGCGGTTTTGGGTACATCTTGTTGCAAACACACTTATCAATCGACCACGAAGCGAATCCCGATATCCCTATTCTGAAAATCGACGATCCCACCAGATCTAGTTCAGTGCTAAAAACAGAACTGGTGTCATTATCCGCTACACGCTGCGGGAATTGCTGAGGAGGGGATCCGAGCACTTATGGACTGAATGGTTCGATGTGCAATGAGGATGATCTGCCGACCAACTAACTAACTAACTGTTGGGTCTGTCCGAAGACTAGTGATGACTTCTTATCAATACAATCCCTGATCCTATTGTCTTTCTTCAGCACAGCATATATCCGACGTGACATTGACCGCTTTAACCTTGGGGTGATGACTTGTCTATAATAATATGGGCCTAGTGCCATATGCTAAGTACGCCTTAAGGCGTGTAAATGTAGTGTTTACTTACTTGCAATACAAGTGTATGTACATAAGTGTTCTGTGTGTCTGTTTAATGTAGCGGTTTCTTAGACGTTCTCTTCTATTCTATTGGAATTAACCTTCCAGTACTGTCAATAGACACAAGATACCCTCTTTGGACAAAAAAACACCTTCAAATTATATCATGTTAACAGGATTATTAATCTGAGCTAGTGATGGACCCTAATACAACTTCTCTTTGAGGTTGGCGGTACAGGGGTAATCGAATCGGAATCGGGAACTGCCAATAGTAGAGCCTTCATGTTTCACATATATCCGCATTCTATACGTAAGTAATGGTTAGCGGGGTAGGGGTATCCCCTATCAAAGGAGATGTAAGACGCCTCTTTTCATCCGTTAGTCTACGGGACACCCTTGGGCAAGGTGGAGTACCCGTTTAGCCCCCCCCCCAGTCAGGGTTACATGAAGCCATGGAAGCAGATGGTGGATGGAGTGTGAGAGCAGCCGACATATTGTTATTGGTTATGGTCATGCACTCTGCGGCGATAGGCAGATGATCTCATCAGTAGAGACAATGGCTATGGCCACCGATTAGCACAGTCACTGCCCAAAAGGAAAGCAATGGCAAACTACCTTCTGCAAAACTTGCCAAGAAACCATAACAACCATGAAAGAAAACATAATAAGAAAGAGATCTGGTGGCGAGAACCCCAGGCCAGGCAGATCAGATAACACTGGGGAAGAGTGTGACACAGGGGCCAGTACTAGTAACCGCCCAGAAGGATGACGGAGTTAATCCCGACTGTGTTACCAAGGAAATCCCCTATGTCGGACTAAGAAATAGAGTGAGAATAGGAACGTGAAATGTGAGAAGTCTGTATGAGGGGAAGCTTAAAGTAGTATGTGATGAGATTGAGAGGTTAAATATTCAAATGTTAGGAATTAGTGAACATCGCTGGTGAGGCAAGGGACATTTTAGAAAAGAAACTGGAAGTATTGTCATATATTCTGGTAGAGACGTCGGAGGCCATAGCGGAGTGACATTTTGTTTAGATAAAACAACTGCAAAAGCTTCAATGGGATATAACCCAGTTAGTGATAGAGTCCTCACTGTCAGGCTTAGGGGCCGTCCAAGAAACGCGACTTCTCATACATAATTACGCACCTGCTTCGACAACAGAGGAGGACGAAATTGAGGATTTTTGCAGCACACTGCGGGACACATTAAATAAGATTTGTCATAATGATATAACAATAATAATAGGAGATCTTGGTGCTAAAGTGGGTACAGGAAGAGCTGAAAACGAGAGACACATTTTGGGAGAAATTTGGATTGCGAGGTGGAAATGATGCAGGTGATAAATTAAACTGAATTTTGCACGGAAAATTAGTTGGCGATATCCAACACAGTTTTTGAGCAACACCCAGTGGGACTCTTTACATGGAAGCCCCCGGACAGTGTTGCCAAAAATCAGATGGATTGTGTTTTGGTACAAAGAAGATGGAGATCAGGCGTGACATCTGCAGAAACCCTACGAGATGCAGACTGTGATACAGATCGTCAGTTATTGGAGGCAGATCTGAAATTAAAACTAAAAACGCTTGCCCGAGGACCAATGCCACTTCGTTCTGATCTCACGGAGATACCGGATGCATACAACATGGAGGTGAGGGGTCGTTTTGGGGTTTTGGTGTCTGTGCAGGAGGAGATGTCGCCAGGTGAGCTGGCAGTACGGGCTAGAGATGTCTTGATAACAGCAGCCAGGGATTTGGTTCCGACGGGGATTGGGCAACATAGGCCTATGGATTGCATCAGGCACGTTGGAGTTGATGGAACAACGGGGGGAGCTGAAAGGGAAAGGAGGTGAATCTGATAACAGCAAGATGAAGTATAAATCTTTACCTCGAGAAATGGGAGGGAGCACATGAGAGGACAGAGGCCAATGTGTACAAGATTGTTGTGTTGAGACGGAGCAATGTCACGGGGATGGAAGAAATTGCGAAATGTTCAGGGAAATGTGGTTGTTGACAAGATATGTTCGGTCTCAGTTAAATGTTGTCTGTGACAGGTTGGGAAAGACCTTGATAGATCTGGACAGGTTCTGGAGGGATGGCAGGAATGCTGTGATATGGGTGACTGTGAGGATATGAATGATGTGCATGAGCCCATGACAGCGGAGACGGATTCTGGGCCCTCGTTGGATGAAGTTGCATGGGCAGTGAAGAGCCTGGGGAGTGGTGGGTCACCAGGGTGTGATGAGGTGACAGCTGAGCTGGTTGAAGAGGGAGGTGAGGGGTGCGTGCAAATCTGTCGCGCACTATGTGAATAGATATGTTGTGTGGCCAAAGGATTGGAGGAGTGCTGTCTTCATTCCAATGCCAACAGGGGGCAACCTGAGATTGTGCACCAGCTATGGAGCTGTTGCCCTGATTTGTCAAGCAAGTAGGGTTCTACTGGAGATTGTGATGGGAAGACTTCGTGAAAGAATGGAGGGTGTGACTGGCGTGGTTCAGGCTGGGTTTGGACAGGGAAGAGGGGCGGGGGATCACGTGCTCAACTTGCGTTTGGTGATAAAGAGATGCAGAGAATTTAGTGTAGACCTATGCTCGTGTTTTGTGGATTATTCAAAGGCATTTGACTGTGTACAACATCAGAAGCTTTGGGAAATCATGAGGAATACGGGCTTTCCATCAATGTGGTACAACTCATAAAAATGCTATATCTGAACCAACAAGCGGCTGTTAGAATAGATGGCGAGACATCAGACTGGTCTGACATCAAGCAGGGAGTCCATCGGGGCTGTGTGCTGTCAACCTATTTGTTTAACCCGTACGCCGAAAATATAATGAGAAATGTCAGAGATGATATGGCCAGGGAGCAATATGATGCCCTAAATATCAGTGGTCATGAAATACCAGAGTTTCAATAAGCTGATGATACAGTGTTAGTCTCAATGTCACGGAATGGTATAGAAAGTTTGGTTGCCTCGGCCCATGGAGATGGTGAAAATCAAAGCTTGTGTCTTAGCATAGCAAAAACAGGGATAGTGCATGCAGACAGAGCTACTGTGAGAAAGAAATGTATTTTGGTGAGGAAAGATTGGGGGTGGTAGAGAATTTCGAGTGTCTTGAATCATTGATTACCGGTGGTTGTGACACGGTGAAAGAAATTGGACGGCGACTGTTGGTTGCTCTTCAGAGACTGGAACAGCTGAATGAGTTGTGGAGTGGGACAGATGGAACTACAGGGACTGGATTTTTTACAGCATGCATCTTTCCCGTTGCAACATGCGCCTGTGGAACCTGGACACTTGCTGAATGGGCTGAACAGCGCATGGGTGCCTTTGAATGCGGATGTTATAGGCGGGTTATGGGGATATCTTGGGTGGGGAAAGGAACGGGTGAATCCATGCTTCGGGAGCTGAATATTGAAGAGGGTTGGCTAATGAGGACGATAGAACAGTGAAAATTGAAATGTTTTGGTCACTTGGGACGTCGTGAGAGATTGGAGAGAGCATTGGTGGAGGGGTGTGTGCCTGGGGGAAGAGGGGAAGGAAGGCCAGGGGGAGGATGGGTGCAGGATGTCGCGGATGATCTCCGGATAGGTGTGTCGGACGCGGGGCATCTTGCTTGTGATCGAGAGGTTTTTCGGAAGGTTATGGGAGCGAGGTCCTGCAAAGGACATGCTACTGAATGAATGAATAAATGTATGAATACGTAAGTAAATCTGAAATTATGCTTACTATTTTTTTTGCCAAATTAGTAAAAAAAAAAAAACAAGCACATAACATAAACAGGTAATTACCAAATATAATTTAGCTGGTGTGTTTGTGTAATGGTGAGGACGTTACGCTAGTATGAGAGCAGTCGTACGAGGGTTCGATTATCAGCTCTCGCCGTTCGCTACGGGAATGAAAGACTTACCGCCTATTTCTCCGTGCTCTCAGGACTACAAAATGCGATGGTCCTAACACTTCACATACCCACGCCAGATTCCTGCTATAGTGACTAGCTTTCTGTGTGGTTCCGGAAGTTCTCAATGTTGTCTGCTGCTGCGCCATGGAAAGATTTAGAGCAGTGGCTCCGGAAGTGGACAATGATGCCTTCTATAGTCTATTAACAAATGATTGCCCTCATTCACGATCAATTTTTTTTTTTTTTTTTGAAAACTGTCTGTTGCATCATTATGAAATTTTTCCTGGCGTCTTATATTTACCCCCACCTAATGAATTTTGTCTTTGATAGGTCCAAAGACAACTTAAATTATGGAAATCAGTGGCATTTCTTTGATGTTTTGGCTAAAATGTAGTGAATTCACGCTAACATACTTGTTTTACAGTATTGCAAGTCAATTAGGTGTGGTGGACAGATTTAGAACAGTGGTTAGAGGTCAGAATGGCCGAATGGGTGTTAGCAATCGCTCGTAAAGTTTCGGTGTGCTGATACATAGGTAGCGGGTTCAACCCCTTCACCGGTCAGTTGGACTAAAATGTTAACCTCTTGCTCTTGACATGGGGACGTAAATTACAAGTACCTCTGAAGTCTGAGTGGGTTCGCCTGATGACGAGGGACAATGGTAATATGGGAAGATAACCCACACGCAATAATTTTCCCAGCGCACTGGAGATAGTAGCACGTGTGCACTACGCTGAAGTTCAAAGCCAGCGAACGCCCAAAACACAAAACAAACAAAAGACGACCAGTGGTTCTGGGGGGGGGGGGGTGGATATATTTAGAGCAGTG
Organism: Cepaea nemoralis; assembly: GCA_014155875.1. Taxonomy (NCBI): domain Eukaryota; kingdom Metazoa; phylum Mollusca; class Gastropoda; order Stylommatophora; family Helicidae; genus Cepaea; species Cepaea nemoralis. The sequence goes on along the minus strand of JACEFZ010010409.1, from coordinate 103,797 downwards.
GTTCTGGGGGTGGATAGATTTAGAGCAGTGATTCCGAAAGTAGTCACCACTGTCTCCTGGGTGCTGTGGAGAGATTTACGGAGTAGACAGCTCAGAATGAGAGGCAAACTTAATGCCCAGAACGAATTACATTTGATTACAAAAATACAAGAAAAAAGATGTGGCTATGTAAGTAGCCTAAGAGATCAAAGGACTAAAGGGTAAGTTTAAGTTTCATAATTACTTATTTAAAGAATGCAGTCCATCTATGTGTACATTAAAGACGTCCATAACTGTTGTTTAAATTTCAAGTATATTCTATGTGTACATAAACCACGTTAATTCCATCCATCATGTGCATGCCGGTAAGAGTGGGCGGTAATGTTCTGCCATCTCACTCGATGACCAGAGTCGTAGATCAGCTCTGTGTTTCTGTCTCGACCATGCCACGAGGCCAAGCCATCCAGGTATTTACTTCTAGGTCTTCTCCTTGGTCTCTTCCCTTCGATCTTGCCAGTTGTCACCAAGTTCTCCAATTCATTTCTTCTCATAACATGCCCAAAAAATTGTGACTGTCTACGTCTAATGACTCTAATCAGTTTATGATCTTCATTTGTTTCTTGAGGGACTTGTTCGTTGGTTTTTCTATCTGTCCATGGTATTCTTTGCATTTTCCTCAGAAACTACATTTCCACAGCCATTAGCTGTTTTTCAGCTTGACTGCTTATTGTCCACGCTTCACATCCATACAAAAGTATAGGTTCTATCTAGCATCTCAACACCTCGTTTCAATTGATATCTTTTTGTTGGTCAGTAGGTTTTTCATCTTGCAAAAGGCTACCTTCGCAATGGCAATTCTTGTTCTAATCTCTTCAAAGCATCTCCCATCAGATGTTATGATGTGCCGAGATAACAGTATCGATTCACTTGTTTAAGAATATATCCATCTACACTTATATCACATTGTGGTATTTCCTTCTTCCCAGTGACGACCATAATTTGTGTCTTCTTAATATTCAGTTCTAATCCTAGTTGTTCACTGTGTGCAACAACCGCATCTACTAAATTTTGCAGGTCCTGTTCATTGTCTGCAATCAAGACTGTATCATCTGCATATCTAATGTTATTGATGTATCGTCCCCCAATGTTGATTCCTTCCATTTCTTCTATATTTCTAAATATATTTTCACTGTACAGGAAAAAAGATCTGGAGACATTACACATCCCTGTCTCACACCTCTTTTAATAGGCTGATATTGACATACATCGTTATCAATTCTTGTTTTTTTAAAATTGTTGTATATAATGTTCAAGTTTCATGAGTCTCTTTCAGGCAGTTGTTGTTAGTTACTCTGGCAGTCCAAGGAATTCCCAACATTTGTCTCTGGAACCACATAAATTCTGATGGCAGATTGTTTCCAATATATGTTTTTTACAAGTCTAAGGTCTTTTCCATCAATTTGTAGATCTTCAAGCATCCTTATCATGTCGACATGTCTCACTTTATCGAAAGCCTTTGTGTAGTAAATAAAGCAAAGATATAGATCTTTGTTTACTTCTATAAAACGCACAATTACTATTCTCAGTATATACACATATTTCCTGTGCCCTTGCCTTCTACAAACCCACATTGTTCTTCTCCTATTTCGGGTATTTTCTTCCTAACTCTTCGCATGATAATTCTCAGCAGAATCTTTGTGATGTGGCTCATTATACTAATTGTTCTATGTTGCTCGCATTCCATGGCTCCTGGTTTCTTCGGGATTGCAATAAATATAGAATTACATAATTCAGGAGGTATATCCCCAGTATCGTATATTGCGTTCAGCAGTCTGGTGACTTGGTCAATTCCATATTCTTCTAAGGCATTGATCATTTCTACTGTGATGTTATCTGTACCCTGGGTCTTGCCAGTTTTCATATGGTTAAGAGCATTCTGAACTTCTAACTTCAAAATTGCTGGTCCTTCATTATTATTCCGATGATTATATTGTTCTTCTCTTGTATCATCCTAAAGGTCTTTCACATAATCTGACCACGCATGTAAAATCTGATCTTTTTCTATTATGATTTTGCCATCTTTGGTTTTTAGGCAACCCGTTGATGTATGTGTTCTTTTGTTAGTGATGTCATTAATTCTTTTGCGCATTAATTTGGTATTCCGGGTGTTGTGTTGATGTTTTCCTTGCAATTTTCCTCAAGCCATGTTTCTTTAGCCTCTTTGCATAGCTTCCTAATTTTCCTGTGAATCTCTTCATATTTTTCCTTGTTATTTTTGTTATTTCTTCTTACTTCCATGAGTTTTAAGATGTCTTCCGTCATCCATTTCTTGCGTCCTATTATCTTTATTTTTGGGATGGTTGTTTCTGCAGATTGGTTGACTGATTTCTTTAAAATTTCCCTTTGGTCACTGATGTCTTGAAATAATGTTTCCGTATCGGACAATGCATCGAATCTGTTCTTTACCTCTACGTTTAATTTATCTTTTATTTCCTCACTTTTCAGTGCTTGTAGATCAAATTTGGTGTTTCTTAGTGAATATTTGACTTTCTTTAATTTTATATGTAAATTGCTTAAGATTAATCTATGGTCGCTGTAGCAGTCTGCGCTTCGTATAGTTTTTGCGACTTTTAAGGCATTTCGAAATCTTCTGTTGATGAGGATGTAATCAATCTGATTTCTGACCTTTTAATCAGGTCTCCTCCATGTCCATAATCTCCTTGGGTGATGTTGCAACCAGGTGTTTCCAATATTCAAATCTTGCTCGTTTGCCCACTGTACTAGTCTGCAATCTCTTTCATTCTGTTTCCCTAGTCCATACTTGCCTTGCCTAGCAGCATCCGTCCTGTTGCTTTCCAACTTTGGCATTCAAGTCACCCATTATGATATTTACTTCAGAATTCTTGCATTTCTTGAAGGCTTTCTCTAAATCATTATAAAATTCATCAATGCTGTTATCACTACTGGAAAGCAACAGGACGGATGCTGCTAGGCAAGGCAAGTATGGACTAGGGAAACAGAATGAAAGAGATTGCAGACTAGTACAGTGGGCAAACGAGCAAGATTTGAATATTGGAAACACCTGGTTGCAACATCACCCAAGGAGATTATGGACATGGAGGAGACCTGATTAAAAGGTCAGAAATCAGATTGATTACATCCTCATCAACAGAAGATTTCGAAATGCCTTAAAAGTCGCAAAAACTATACGAAGCGCAGACTGCTACAGCGACCATAGATTAATCTTAAGCAATTTACATATAAAATTAAAGAAAGTCAAATATTCACTGCTGTTGGTGCATAAACTTGTATGACGTTGACATCAAAAGGTCTTCCACTCAACTTCACCAGTAACACTCTGTCTGATACAGTCCAATATTCTTTGATCGATTTCGCTCTCTCTGTATCCATTATAATTTGCTACTCCTCGCTGTTGTTTCTCTCCACCAGAATAGATTATACTATATTCCTCAGATGTAATAATGCCCATTCCTGTCCATCTGGTCTCATATACACCTAACAGGTTAATATTTAATCTTCTCATTTCAGTCTTAATGTTATCAAATATTCCATCCCCACTCATAGTTCTTACATTCCAAGTTCCTACTTTCAATGTTGATATTCTTTTGCACTCAGTCGCTTGATGACGGTCTGGAGTCACCTTGATTATCGATAAGACTGCAGTACATGATATTCTTGGTATCTGTAAAGAAGGTAGTTTGCCATTGCTTTCCTTCCTAGCAGTGACCATACTGGTCGATGACCGTAGCCATTGTCTCCCAAAATAGAGATCCTCTGCCTACCGTCGTGAAGCTGGAGACCATAACCTACAACTATCTGTCGGCTGCTCTTCAACTTCATCCACCACGTTCATTAATGCTACTTTATATTTAAAATCCGGCTTAAATGTACATAGACTACGTTTATGAGTGTTATTTTATATTATCCATCTGGCCTATGTGTACATAAAACAAACAAGTAAAAATAAATAAAGAGGTCCTGAACCAGGAGCCCGCGAAGGGTTTGTGGTTGCTAGACCCATCGCACTTTGTTGGCCCGGATGCAAAAATGAATAGGTGACCAGTCTTTCCCTTATTTAGCGAACGACGAAGGCGGGTATCGAATACTCTTCTGACCGCAATCATGATATTATCAGCGTAACCCCTAGCGATTACACTAAAGCCCCCGCTTGTGTTCATAAAACACATACACAATGGTCTATTTCAAATCTGTCCCGTGTGTACATAGAACACATTTTTTTTTCATATCCTTTACAGGATATCGCTGTCAACACCAGCATCTTTCAGCTGTACGTTAATTTCTTGGCAAGATTACGCTCAGTAGTTTGCCATTGCTTTCTGAGCGGCCGGCTCACATACCACGTAAGTTACCGATGCGATTCGAACCACTGCTGATTCTCACCGTCATCACGTTACCCACGAGAATATACGAGATTACGGAGAAAAGTCATAACCTCTAAGCCACGAAGCCGGCATAAAACACATACATAATGGTATATTTCAAATCTGTGCTTTGTGTTTATAAAACAGTTAACACAGATGTTATATTTTAAATCTGTCCTATGCGTACATAAAACAATGTCACACATATTATATTTCAAGTGTGTCGTATGTGTATATAAAACAAATGCATACATGTTATCCTATATTTCAAATATATAATGCTTTTACATAAAACAAAAACATAAGTGTTATGTTTCAGATCTGTTCTGTGTACATAAAACACATGCATAAATGTTCACCTATATTTCAAGCCTGTCCTATGTGTACAAAAAGGCATACATGTTATCTTATATTTCAAATCTATAATGCGTGTACATAAAACTCATACATCAATGCAACATTATGTTTCACGCCTGTCCATTGTGTTCATAAACAGACACAAATGTTACTCTTTGTCTTTTTCTTTTGTACTACTACTTTTGCGTGAAGCGTAGCAGAGAGAGAGTGAGAGAGAGAGAGAGAGAGAGAGAGAGAGAGAGAGAGAGAGAGAGAGAGAGAGAGAGAGAGAGAGAGAGAGAGAGAGAGAGAGAGAGAGAGAGAGAGAGGGTAGATAACATATAATTTCCTCTCTTTCTCTCTTTCGCATACCTTGTTGCTAGTGCAAGTGTTAAATTGGATGTCTTCAATGTCTCTTTTACTCTGTCTGGCCAACTCACCATAGGCCGTCCTCTCACCCTTGTATACCGATGTTATCACGTTGAACAACACTACAGTCGCTGTTTCATTTGGTTCCATTCTAGCTCAATGTCCAACCAATTAACTCTTTGTTGTTATATAAATTACTGTACATAAAAATATGTCTTATGCATATATAAACACAGTTGTCTATTTGAATAATGAAGACACTATATTATTGCACAATTTATCGCCTGGCATACGTTCCTGTATCTTATCAGGTGCTTGCTAAGAAACAAAGTTTAGCGTAATGAACATTTTTATTAGCAATCAGTTCTATGTGAATAGAAAACAATAATAAAAAATAATAACGGCAGATGTTTTGTATTTACAGTTCATACGGTGTGGGCATTAGCGAGTATGTTAGCGTAGTTGAAAAGAAGCTGCGCTGATAATGTCATGAGGGCGGTCGGGCGAGAGTTCGAAGCCTGCGCTTGTTGTCTCACTAAGTAAGGGAAATGTTACATAGTACCTGTCTTACTGTCTGACAATCAATCATGGAGCGTGAATGAACAAATTAAGAGGAGAATGGAAGCAATGGAGATGTGGTTCATTGGACTGCCAGCGTAATCAACATCGACTGCTTGGAAAGGGATAATGAAAGTAGAATATTATATACAACTATACGAAAGTAAGACGTATTATATACAATTGTAAGAAAGAGACAAAGATTATATACACCTGTAAGGAAGAGACAAACATTATATACAACTATAAGAGACAAACATTATATACAACTATAAAAAAGAGACAAACATTATATATAACTATAAGAAAGAGACAAACATTACATACAACTATAAGAAAGAGGTAAACATTACATACAACTATAAGAGACAAACATTACATACAACTATAAGAAAGAGACAAACATTACATACAACTATAAGAAAGAGACAAACATTACATACAACTATAAGAAAGAGATAAACATTATATACAACTATAAGAAAGAGAAAAACATTACATACAACTATAAGAAAGAGATAAACATTACATACAACTATAAGAGACAAACATTATATACAACTATAAGAAAGAGACAAACATTATATACAACTATAAGAAAGAGACAAACATTATATACAACTATAAGAAAGAGACAAACATTACATACAACTATAAGAAAGAGATAAACATTATATACAACTATAAGAAAGAGACAAACATTATATACAACTATAAGAAAGAGACAAACATTATATACAACTATAAGAAAGAGACAAACATTACATACAACTATAAGAGATAAACATTATATACAACTATAAGAAAGAGATAAACATTACATACAACTATAAGAGACAAACATTATATACAACTATAAGAAAGAGACAAACATTATATACAACTATAAGAAAGAGACAAACATTACATACAACTATAAGAAAGAGAAAAACACTATATACAACTATAAGAAAGAGATAAACATTACATACAACTATAAGAGACAAACATTATATACAACTATAAGAAAGAGACAAACATTATATACAACTATAAGAAAGAGACAAACATTATATACAACTATAAGAAAGAGACAAACATTACATACAACTATAAGAAAGAGATAAACATTATATACAACTATAAGAAAGAGATAAACATTACATACAACTATAAGAGACAAACATTATATACAACTATAAGAAAGAGACAAACATTATATACAACTATAAGAAAGAAACAAACATTATATACAACTATAAGAAAGAGAAAAACATTACATACAACTATAAGAGACAAACATTATATACAACTATAAGAAAGAGACAAACATTATATACAACTATAAGAAAGAGAAAAACATTATATACAACTATAAGAAAGAGACAAACATTATATACAACTATAAGAGACAAACATTATTCCAGGGACATGTAACGAGAAGATAGGCACTGGAAACACCGTGACGACTGGAAAGATCAATAGGGGAAGAGGCAGAGGCAAACCGAGAGAAATGATGCTAGAGGGTCGGAGATTATGGCATGGAGGGATACCCTCAGCAGAGTTGATCCAGAGCACCAGGGACCGAGATCTGTGGAGAGACATGAACTCCTACGCCAGCTGGCAATGCACAGAATGATGCTAATAATGATGATAATGATGACCCACACTATAAATAAATAATATAATAACACATAATAAATATACACTTTTCATTAAATATTACATTCAAGGTTTCTTCGCTGTAGCCATATTCTCACAGCCATGATCTCAGATCTTCTGATGAGTGGTGACCACCGCTAAGGATAATAATATCCAAAATAGTGTTTTCCCGTTGTGAATTTGAATAATGAAGGCACAAACAATACACTGCACAATTTATTTCATTGTATCTCGTCAGGTACATGCTACAAAAACAAGTTCAAAATATAACGAAGTAGCGTAATGAATCTTTTCAACCGAAATAAACAAGACACATTGCCATATTTAAGCAGAAAGACTTGATAGTCTCTTTAAAACTATCGTGATGACGTTGAAACGTATGGCAATGTATTTTGTTTATTTCGTTTGAAGGGATTTAATACGCTACTTCATTATATGTTGATATCAGACTGGTCCATTGCTAGTTCCTTTTCTACAGTAGCCCGGCCCTCAAGCCTATCACCTTGCTCATTTCCTCTCACACCAGCTGATATATTGGATGCCGGAGGAGAAGCGGGGCGATTAAACGAAGTTAAAGACGACTGCGAACATGCAAATATGATCAGACTTGGAGAACAGCAAGTGAAAAGGGGTGAATTAAGACAGGGGCGGAAAATTAGCCAGTCAATAAATAACTGGTGTTTTCGACCACTACACGCTGAAGGAAATACTGAGGAGAGGAACCGAGCACTTGTTGACTGAACGGATCGATATTCAATCAGAATAATCTGACGACTAACATATGTTGAGCTCTCTTGTGTAGTATACACCTGATAAGATTAAAAGAAACACGCCAAGCAATAAATTATGCAATATATTATCTCTGTCTTCCTTATTCAAAAATAATACATCCCTCAGCAGTTCACACTATCAAAAACTGTAAACAGTGCCAGCAGACAGTGTAATGTAATAAATACACATTGAATACCCATCGAGATCAGGATGGGAATGGATCACTGCGCATTGCTTAAACTTCGTGGCTTTGACGGCTTGGATGAGTAGAACGCATACAATGGCGTGAAGACCAACTCGCCACAAGTGTGCTCTGTGTCGTCTTTATCTTTGATGCTGACTTTGCTAAAGAACGGGCATTCTTCATAGGTGGGGTTTCCTGGGGACGCAATTGTACAACTATTAGGACACACACTACTAGTGAAGTCATTGTTCATTTGTAACTTGATAGAATCCCTGTCATGCCACTTTATAAAGTTTCTTTTCTGATGTATAGTGTTTCTTTATCATTATTTTCTTTCCTATCTTATTTATATAATTATATAAATATTTATAACACACACTTATCTGTAGGTTTGTCTGCCTGCATGCATGTCTATCTGTCTGTCTAAATAATACCTGGAACATCTGCTTTGATGATCGGGTTATCCTGGAAGTACCACACAACCGATGCCGTGTCTGGGTTTATAATGGCCCCTGTGTCCCTGCACCACTCTGCCACCCTGTTTACTGCCACCTTTAAGTTTTCCGCCAAACTAGCCCTGTCTCTGCCCTGTCTGTACACAGCACATAATCTGCAAATGTCATGATTCTACCCACACCTGGTGTCTTAATAGCTGCGAATTTGCTGGTGTAGACATTAAAGAGCACTGGGGACATGGGAGATCCCTGTTGCAACCCAGGTGTAATAGTACAGGGGTCAGAAGTTCAGGAACCCATGCGCATTGCAACCTTGCGCTTATATAGGACCGCCGCAACCCATCTGACAAGAAAATAGCAGACCTCCATGTCCAACAGTGTGTATTCCAACCGATCATACCTAACCCTGTTATAAGCATCCTTCGGGTCAAGAGCTACAGCCACTGACTCTTGTTTATCCTGGAAGCCCTCGTAGACATCAAATGCAAAAGTTGCAGTATTGGCCTAGGTGTCCTTCCCAGACCGATAACTCCCGATACGGTCAAGGGTCATAGACTAAGACGAAGCAGGTCGTAGATGGCACTGGCAGAACTATCTATACGTCAGGTGTGTGATCTGGAGACCATCAATCATGAAAAAGAGTGGGTTGAAGTACCGGAAGACATGACAGACTGACACAATGTAATAGTAACACTGGGTCGTGAGTGAAGAGAATGGGCAGCGGGCCGGACTTAGTTTGAAGTGCAACAACTGATCCAGAGTAACACACATCAAGGTGACATAATCATCTACACCGATGGGTCAGTGGTGAGAAACATACATTGTGGTTGGAGTTTTATTGCAAAAACGAGAGTCTGGCATATGAGACTACAACCTCCAGCATGAGAATGGAGGTGGAAGCAGTAACAGCGGCATTCCGTTGGTTAGAGGAGACTACTGTATCACACATTGTATTCATTGCGGATTCAAAGAGCATGCTTAGTGAGGTGGAGAAAGGAATGTTTCGTGTGGAATGGCCATCGTCGCTTCAGAGATTGTGTGAATTTTATGTATATTTCTCACCTGGCTTTGCGTGGTGGGAAGAGAAGAAGAGGCAGACCAAAGAGAAGATGGGTGCAGGATGAGGCGGATGATCTCCAGATGGGTGTATCGGACGCGGGACATCTTGCTTATGATCGAGAGGTTTTCCGGAAGGTTGTTATGGGGGCGAGGTTCTGCAAAGGACATGCTACTGAATGAATGAATGAATAAATGCGTGGGTGCGGGGGAATTAACAGGCTGTTAGGCTGGCAGGGAATGCACCGCTTTGTGGTAGATTGCCTATGGACAAGGGGGAGGTGGTCGTGCACTTGTGGGACCAGGTGAAAAAGGCGGAGGAACGGATTAAGAATCCGTATGTGGAAAGATTGAGATTGCGGGGGATCGGCAGGGGTCCAGGAAGAATCTCAACACTGAGAGGAAAGACCAGGAGAACTTTAATTCAGACAGCGGTGGGATCGATTAGTAGTATGACTCTTCGCTGGCTGTTGAACGAGGGGACGGAGCACGTATGGGAATGTCCTGAGTGCAGTGATGTCGGTTCTTATCTCAACTCAACTCAACTGTCTTTATATCTTTCCTATCATATTTATGTACAGTAATTATTAATTATATAAATATTATGTATAACATACACACACATCTGTCTTCTGTCTTCTGTCTGTCTATATAATTTCTTTACTATATGCACCTTGTTGCCATCACGTTCTCATGTACTCTAAAATCGGCCTACCTTCGGCCGTTATTATGGCGTCTTTGCTAGGCATGCCGGCAACAATGGAATCGTGTCTTCCCACATTAGTTGATGCTTTGGCTGCAGGCCTGGTTACCAATGGCAATGTGCCAATCACGATCTCGTCTTCAAAGTCAATCTCGTCCCAGGTACAGCGATCGTCTGACCCACCACAGAACTGTAGACAAACACAACCAGGACGCCAATGTTACTGCTGTTTTAAATAGTTGCTTCATTCCTTTATTCTTATTTTCATCCACCCCTTGCTCTGCTTTATTTCTGTTCCTTCTTTCATTCTCTCGTTTTTATTCCACTCTTCAGCACTCTACAACCTCTATTAATTAATTCATTCATTCATTTATTCCCACATTCTATTCCTTTATCTGTTTGTTCCCTTCGTTCTTTCTTTTATCGTTCGTGGTTCATGTCTGTTTTTATATTTTCCTTTCGTTTCTAACATTGCTTTGGTTTCTTTTTAATCTTTAACTATTTACTGTTCCTGACTTAGTGGGGTATCTTCGTTGCACTCCGGACATGTCCATAGGTGCTCAGATCCTCCCCCCCCCCCCCAGCATATGCATCAGCGTCAGGTGGCTAATAGTGCCAGTTCTGTGTTGGTTGACGAGGCGCTTTGTTTTCCCGATGTACCTCTCGCGTCTGGCTGTGCCTATTCTTACTCCCAGGTCTTTCATCCTGGAAAGCGATGTGGAATCACTGGCGTCAAAATCCTCTGTTCTCGCCATATCTTTAAGGGCGTTAATAACATCGGCACGATCCATGGGCTGGCCATCTACAGGGGGTGCAGAGCCAGCCAATTTATCAGCTCGTTCATTTCCCTCGACTCCCGCATGTCCCGGGACGAAGATGAAGGTGACTTTGCGGACAACAGACTTCCGCAGCGACTCAGTCCACTGTCTACGTACAGATCCAGCTTCGACCTTCTGAATCATGCTCATTGAATCACTTAGTACACACACGTTGGTATAATGCTGTGATTCCAGCCATATGAAAGCCTGTGTAACTGCCATCACCTCCATCGTCATGCTGCTCGTGGTCATAGAGTGGGCACCACTGGATTCTTGAACGGTTCGGCCCGCTGAACGGGCTGTAAATGCCCACGCACTTCTCTGCTGCTTTACAACAGATACATCTGTATAGATGAGCACTTCGGGGCTATCTGAGTGATCATAGATGAGCGCGTTAACCTCTGCATTGACAGCGGCAGGGTTCTGCTCTCTGCACCGTCTGTCGAGTGTGATAATGCAGGAGAAGGTACACTTAAAAGCTGGAGGCACCGGCACCCATTCCTTGCCGGGGTTGATACTGGTAAGACTGCAGACCTGTCCGACGACATCTTCCGCCCGACCCATCCATGATTTGCCCCTCTTTAGCCTGTCACCCTTTTCTCTGAATACAGCGTCATGCAGAGGGTGCTGCTCATCTGCACTTATTTTTAAGTATGCACGAGCTCTCCAGATCTTGATCCTGTGTTCCATTGTCGGGAAGTCAAGGAGGTATCTCATTGCTACACAGCTGGTGTCTCTCGTGCAGCCCAAAATGATGCGCATGGCTTCGTTTTGTACCTTTTCAAGTCTTCCAATCTGTGTAGGGCTGACAGTGAGGATGGCCAGGGCATACTCGATGCGTGAAAGCAAAGTCCTTGGAACAGAAGTAATAGCAGTCTTTGCTCGATATTGGCAGTCGCCATGACTCTCATTGCTGCCAAACCTTTTCGAGCCTTCGTTATGACATAATCGACATGATCTCTGAAGGACAGGCTACGATCAAGCCTCACGCCAAGATATGTCATTGACTGGGTTCTACTCAGAATGCTCCCATCCATTCTTACTGCCGGCAGGTCTGTTTTCACAATATGGTTGTTTAGTGAGAACCATGTAACCGTTGCCTTTGCAGGGTTGACAAGGGCATCGGCATCAGCACACCATGAGGAAATTCGATCTAGTTCGCCCTGCATATAGTTGGCAACCGCCTGTCTATCTCGACCCTGTCGATACACGAGGATGTCGTCAACGAATGATAGAGTCCTACCCCTCCCATCCAACTGTTGTTCGGTGATCAGCACCGTATACACGTTGAATAGTACTGGTGACAGTGGTGAACCCTGCGGCAATCCTGGACATATCGTTATCGGCTCAGAAGACCAACTCCCGCATCTTAGCACTACCTTCCTTTGGAGTAGAACTGCAGCTATCCATCGTACAAGGTGAGGGTGCACTTTCAGTCTGAGGAGGGTTTGCATCAAGTGCTCGAAAGATACTCTGTTATATGCGTCCTCTAAGTCTATGGCGGCCGCACATGTCTCTTCTCTGACCTGAAATCCTTCGTAAACATCTTGAGCAAAGACCGCCGCATTCAGCCATGACTCTTTGTTGCGTCTGTATCCTTCAAGTGTGGGCGGGAAGCAGCCTGACTTATTCCTCAGCATCTCTATCTACTTATTGGTTTGCTTGTATCTTATTATTCTATTTTCATTTCTTTCATTCATTGTTATCTTTTCATTTTGTTTCATTTCTCTCTCTCTCTCTCTCTCTCTCTCTCTCTCTCTCTCTCTCTCTCTCTCTCTCTCTCTCTCTCTCTCTCTCTCTCTCTCTCTCTTTCTCTCTTTCTCTCTTTCTCTCTCTCTTTCTCTCTTTCTCTCTCTCTTTCTCTCTCTCTCTCTCTCTCTCTCTCTCTCTCTCTCTCTCTCTCTCTCTCTCTCTCTCTCTCTCTCTCTTTCTCTCTCTCTCTCTCTCATTTTCGTCTGTTACAGTATTCATATAATGTTTCCCAATTTTGCCAATTGCCTTTACCGGTACATTTGGAAATATATTTATATCCCTTCTTTTAAAAGTGATTTCTCGTTTCTTGTTGGTCGCGGGATCCGCACAGAGTCAAGGTGGGGAGTCTGACGGTAGTACACGCTTACATTGGCCCAGGCGCAGGACCAAACAGTCGATTTGATCCCCCAGCTGCGGGATATGGCTGAACGCCTCTAAGTCAAAAACCACGGATGTGACGGTCTGGCCACCACTCACCTCATGCTCTTGGAGGTCAGATCCACCTCTTGCTCTTTGAGGTTCCATGCTGAGCTGCCAGCGTCTGCCGCTTACCTTGTTCCAGACGTACTGGCTATTCTTTTCTCTGGAGTAAACAGGGCAAGGCCGAGGAAGGGAACATGCTGCATGGGCAACACATGTTCTCTGAATCCATGCCCAGGCATTGTGCAATGGAATTCTGGCCTAATTCCAATCCACATACTATCGTATGTAAAGACGGCAAGGTGCCACTCACTCACTTATGCCACAAACAATATTCATCATCATCATCATCATCATCATCATCATCATCATCATCATCATCATCATCATCATCATCATCATCATCATCATCATCATCATCATCATCTTCCACTTCTGCTGTCTAGCGTTGTGGGGTGGAATACTTTGCACTCCAGTGCCCGATGGGTGGCACTGGATAGTGTCATTCCATATGACTGTACAATGTATTTGATGTCATCAGTCCATTTTCTTCTTGGACGTCCTCTTGGTCTCGTCGCAGATGATCTTTGATGTAAGGCTGGTGGTAGTTGATGGTGTTGCATTCTAACCACATGGCCAAACCACTTGATCTTGTGTCTTTCAATAAATGTGGCACAAGGTGTTGATCCCACTGTCTGTCTGATAACAGCATTTATTACTCGTTCTCGGATTGATAAGTTGGAAGCTCTACTCAGGCATCTCATCTCGCAGGTGTTGATTTTGCGAAAGTGTGATTTGTATAAAGTTCACGTTTGAGATTGGTAGCATAGGGTTGGTGTGAATATGCTGTTTAATATTTTTCGTTTTGTGGACATTGGTATATTTGGATGTTTCAGTAAGGGTGATAGTTGATATGTAAGTGCACTAGCTTTTTAACATCTAATTTCGATTTCTCTGTCCAATATGCCATCTTCTGTGATCATACTTCCAAATTTGAATTCTTTAACTTGTTTCAGAGTTGTGCTAATATTAATGCAGTAAAATAACTGATCATATGTCCACGAGGAACATATCTCTCTCTCTCTGTACTAATATATACTGGAGCAGATATACCTTCATGTCACTATCTGAAAATAATTAAAAGTAAGATGAAACTCAAAACATACACAAAATTGTAATCATAGAAAACAATCGAATACAGGTTATCCTAGAAACTAGGAAACAACGGAACAAAGGTCGAGGAAACTATGATAATTAGCAGTGGAAAAGAGAGGTCATCAATGGACATCATGGTATACGGAGAGACACTAAAACAAGTAACAAGTTTCTCCTATCTTGGATATGTAATAACAGGTGATGGCAGAAGTGAAACATAAAAACAAAAGGAGAATAGAAATGGCCCAAAATGTTTTCAACAGCATGCAATCAGTATTAACATACAGAGAGATTAACAACGCATTAAACATGAGAATTGTCAACGTTATGTATATTCAATACTACTGTATGGCGCGGAAGCGTGGACATTAAACAAGCAATTAGAAAGTTGTCTGTTATGTCTTTTTGTATAAGAAATTACATTATTTTCGTTAATGTTATTTGTTGTAATAACCACTGTTGTTCAATAAGGAGTTCTTGCTGGATAGATCTGTACTGGTAATAATAATATATGGAGGAACAGGTGAGGTAATGATAACAATAACAGATGGTAACACAAATAAGATACTGACAACATTAACAGATGGATATACATGTAAGATACTAGTAAAAATAAAACAGATGAAAAAAAAAATAAGATACTGATAACAATAACAAATGGAAACACAAATAAGATACCGATAATATTAACAGAAGGAGATAAAGTAAGATACTGATAACATTAACATATGGAGATACAAGAAAGATACTGATAACATTAACATATGGAGAAACAAGAAAGATACTGATAACAATAACAGATGGAGATACAAGTAAGTTACTGATATCAATAACAGATAAAGGCATAAGTAAGATACTGATAACATTAACAGTTAAAGACATAAGTAAGATACTTATAACAATAACAGGTAAAGATGCAAGTGAGATACTGATAACAAAAGCAGATAGAGACACAAATAAGATACTGATAACATTAACATATCAGATAGAGACACAAGTAGGATACTGATAACAATAACAGATGGAGACGCATGTAAAATACTGATAACAATAACAGATGGAGATACAAATAAGATACTTATAACATTATCAGATAATGACAGGAATCAGATACTGATAACAATATCAGACAAAGACATACGTAAGATACTGATAACAATAACAGAGGGAGACACAAATAAGATACTGTTAACTTTAACAGATCAGATAGAGACACGAGTAAGATACTGATAACATTAACAGATAGAGACAGAAATAAGATACTAATAACAATAACAATAAAGACACAAGTAAGATACTGATAACAATAAAACAGACACAAGTAAGATACTGATAACATTAACAGATAGAGACAGAAATAAGATACTGATAACAATAACAGATAAAGACAGAAATAAAATACTAAAAACAATAACAATAACGACACAAGTAAGATACTACCAACAATAACAGATGGAGACACTAATAAGATACTGACAACAATAACAGATAAAGACACAAGTAAGATACTGATAACAATAACTGATAAAGCCACATGTACCATACTGATTACAATAACAATAACACGAATAAGATACAGATAACGTTAACAGATGAAGACACACATAAGATACTGATAACAATAACAGATTAGATACAAGCACAAGTAAGATGCTGATAACAATAACAGATAAAGACACAAACAAGATACTGATAACAAATAAAGAAACAAATAAGATACTGATAATATTCACATATAGAGTCACAAATAAGATAAATATAACGTTAACAGATGGAGACACAAATAACACATTGATAACATTAACAGATCAGATAGAGACACAAGTAAGATACTGTTAACAATAGTAGATGGAGACACAAATAAGATACCGATAACATTAACAAATATAGAAAAAAATAATATACCGATAACAATAGCAGATAGAGACACAAGTAAGATACTGATAGCAATAACATTCGGAGAGGCCAGATAGAGCCGTTACCACAAATGCTTAAAATGTCGGTTAAAAGTCGAGAGGATCGACTTCATAGCACTGGGTTTTATCCCATATGGCTTGGTCTCTTTCGCAAAATACAAGAACTACGTAGCTCCAGTGACGACCCCCAGGAGTCCCCGAGAAAAATGCACTCGTAAACCGAAAGACGTCGCCTGAAATCGAACCCACGACCTTCGGGGCGCGAGGCTGACGGAATGATCACTTCGCCATGGAGACTCCCTACCATTAAGACTTTTAACAAAAAAATCATAAATTGAATCTGCCTAAAGCAGGGGGTCACCAAACTACGGCCCACGGGACGGATCCGGCCAGCGACGTCATTTCATCCGGCCCGCTGACGGTACTCAAACTTGCTTGATATAATGTATGGAACACGAGACGTGATACAATTTAAATGTAAATATTATGTTTAGAATAATAGGAGATCTTCTCACGTGCGGAGACTCCCTGGCTTCTATGTGTCTTATATTTATATTGTCAAATATAAATTATTGCATCTAGATTCTCTTGTTTATTGTCATCAATCAATCAGGTGCCGTCTCCGCAATGAAGGTTGGCTGCAATGGATCTCCAACACTGTCTGTCTCTCGGCTTGACTGTACATTCTGTCAGGCTGATGTTCGTCCATATCTTGATGTTATCCTCCCACAATTATCGTTGTCTACCTTTTGCTCGCTTGCCCTCAACCTTGCCTTCCAGTATGGTTTTTATAAGAGTATCATGTCTTTTAACGTGGTCAAAATATTTCCCTTGTCTCCTCTGTATTTCTTTCATCAACTCTCTCTTCATTCTCAGTTGTTATAGGACCTCTGCATTTGATTGTTTTTGTTTCCATGAAATACGACCTATTCGTCTGTATATCCACATCTCCAGGGCTTCTATGCGACTTTCTAGTTGCTTGTTCAATGTCCAGGATTCAGCGCCATACAGTAGCGATGAATATACGTTGTTTATTGTAATGTTTGCTTATTTCGTGCCATCCAAAGTCCTTCCCTGTCTCGTGGTAGCGCCGCCTATGCTCTGGCGTTACAATGGTTTCCATGGCAACACACGCACACGCATCATTACCTACCCCAGATGCCTCCGGCTGTCAATACAGGTCCGATGCTCCAGAAATATTTACTTCTTTTTGCCAGTCTTACATTTTATAGGTATGTAATAAGGATTCCTTCGTTTGACAGTGATAGGTAAGTGAACTACAAGTGTGAATAGAGGCAATAAAGTAGCAAACATAGAATAAAAATCCATTGAAGCATCATGTTATTACGAAAATAGTATCCCCAGCTAAGAAGAATTCCCCTGTCAAGGTGTTAATAGAGCTTGTCTCTAGGCCAGTGTTTTTCAACCGTTCTGCTGGGGCAGATCTTTACGCATTTGTTTACGTTACTCAAGGAACTCTGTGCGATGATTCAAGTGTCTAGTCCTACTTTATGTAATAAACCAGATGGGCAGAAATGTTGCATTTAAGCGATTTTGGTAAACTGGAAAATACATTTTCTTGGAAGTGCGAAAAGTTTTGTAATACTATAACCTTCAGTTAAATCAGCTTCGAGGTGTTACAGTTGATGGAGGTAAAAGACATGGCTGGAGTGAGGAACGGTCTGATGGGACAGATCAGGACTCAGTTGTAAGATTTGCAAATTCAGGGCGCTCTGTTCATACACTGCATCATACATCAGAAAACACTCTGTATGAAAGACTTAGATATTTCTTGTGTACTGAAACCAGTCGTTTCTGCTGTGAATTTCACTCGGTGACATGCACTCAAGTCACCGTCAGTTCCAGGCTTTTCTTGAAGAAATTGATTCTGAATTCTGTGACTTGCCTTATCACACATCATTGAGGTGGCCCAGCTGCGGTAAAGACATGTTTGTTTTTACAAGCTCGAAGCGAAATATATGTTTTTCTGACTGAATATGATAGAGCTGATCCACAGCTCTCAGATCCTACTTGGCTGTCAAAGTTGTCATTTTTGGTCGACATCACATCCCGCATAAATTAACTGTTTTAAACTTCAGGGAAAGAATAACCTCGTCTGTGATCTCTACAGAACCATGAAAGGATTCTTGAGAAAGCTGTCATTATTTGAAGCACAAATGTAAGGAGAAAACGTGTCTAATTTTCTACAATCACCGAAGATGTCAATCTCGATGTTCCGAAAAACAATTATTCGTGACTTGAAGAAGCTGTTTTGGAGAGATTTTCAGATCTTGACAGAATGGGGAGTGACTTGCTTGCTTGTGTTCGTTGGCTTGAGCTCCAACGCGAAGTTCTGTATGTCGGATGAAGGCATCCTGTTGTCCAACATCAGTGTGATGTCATACAGGACTTGAGGTCTGCGTGAGTATCCGTTGTCCCATGTCTGGCTTATTGGTGTGCAGACTGTTGGTTCCTCGCCGTACAGACAGACACTCTCCGACTTCGGAGGAATCGGCGATCCAACTGACTTTAGCCAGGACCCAGAAGGGACCTGTTGCCCAGGACGCTCGACGAGGACGCGTCAATAGGTCTTGGCCAGTATATAACCCGGCCCTGGTGCCTTGGAAACACCTCTGCGTCCCTGGGGAGTGACATTCTTCAATTCCAGAATCCGTTTGATTGTAACCGTGATGATGTGCCAGTTGAACTACAGTTGGAGCTCATTGATTTGCATTCAAATGACTTGCTGAAAGAGAGGCACTGAGAAGGAAAACTTGTTGAGTTGTACAGCTGCGTACCTGATGTTGAGTTTCCTAAACTGAATAAATTTGCCGCTGGTATGGCATCAGTGTTTGGAACACCTTATTTGTGTGAGCGAACATTTTCAAACATGAAGTATGTGAAGTCTACACATCGAACGAGATTGACTGATGAACATTTGAAAGCAATTCTCTTGATTGGATGCAGCAATTCCAACCCGAACATTGGTGATATCTTGAAAGCCAAATATCAGTTTCACCAATCTCACTAACCTTTTGCGCTGCTTAGTTCGTGAGATTCGGATATGTGCACTCTAATCCTGAGCTAACTATCATTTTGCTAACGTCGCCTTCTTTGATAACACGTTTAGTAAATAAATATGTTGGTTGTCTTTGTTTTTTGTGCATTGCACGCCACTCAACCATGATTAACTTAGTTTTTCGTCTTTTCCCCCAGAGCTTTTGTTCTGGCTAGGAAATGTTATTAAAGTTAGTTGCATATCCTTTACAGGACGTTTGCAGTCAACACAGACATTTTTTGCTGTTGTTGATGTCTTGACAAGTTTACGTGCAGTAGTTTGCCATTGCTTTCTGCACGACTGCACCATACCATAGCGTAAAAAACCATCGCAACCGAGTCTGCTGCCAAATCGCGCGCAGCTTGTTTCGAACGGGTATTCGAGATTACAAACCGCGACCGTAAGACTTTGGTAATGGAGATCGGCGCAAGTATTGTACAGAATGAGTATCCGGCCCGCGCCCGCCGTGAAAAATGTTTGGTGACCCCTGGTCTAAAGGAAGCCAACCTTACACAAATACTTGCCAAAGTCTGAAACGGTGACCATTGAGGTGCATAACTTGGTGTACAAGAGAGAGGAACGAAGAAGAAGAAGAAAGAAAGAAGAAGAAGAAGAAGAAGAAGAAGAAGAAGAAGAAGAAGAAGAAGAAGAAGAAGAAGAAGAAGAAGAAGCAGCAGCAGCAGCAGCAGCAGCAGCAGCAGCAGAAGAAGAAGAAGAAGAAGAAGAAGAAGAAGAAGAAGAAGAAGAAGAAGAAGAAGAAGAAGAAGAAGAAGAAGAAGAAGAAGAAGAAGAAGAAGAAGAAGAAAAAGAAGAAGAAGAAGGAGCAGCAGCAGCAGAAGAAAAAGAAGAAGAAGAAGAAGAAGAAGAAGAAGAAGAAGAAGAAGAAGAAGAAGAAGAAGAAGAAGAAGAAGAAGAGGAAGAAGAAGAAGAAGAAGAAGAAGAAGAAAAAGAAGACGAAGAAGAAATGAAAGTGCAAAATGGATGTGGGTAAAAACAACAGGTAGAAGTAAGAGCGAACTAAACCACCAAAAGGTAACAAGAACTTTCTAGCGTTGAGATATTGCCGAGGTATGCATGTTCTGCTATACCCGTACACCGCTGTTCTCGTCCAGAGATCGTGTATGAGAACTCATACATCTTATCTACGCATGATTAATGACGACAGATAAACGCACTCAACACGCGTAAACAACAGCAAAAAGAAAACATACACAATATATAACTTTTCAAACTTTTAACTAATCAAAAAGAGAGCCACATACTTAAATTGGAAAATGATAATTACTGCTCCGAATATGTCTGCGTCAAAAGATCTTGTTAAAAAGTTAACACCCGACAACAGACAAATATACTTGCAACTCGTATTATTGTTAACGTTGAAAGGAAAAGGAAACAGGTATTTAAATGCTGCAATAACAGAACGCGAGTCATGCACGCTGACATAACACAACAGCAGTTACCTGTAAAATATATTTGCAGTCAATTAACTTGCAGCCTTTCAAATGCGATGGAGGAAGCGGTGGCACTTGTATTCGATCCTTCCAGACGTAGTTCTTTCCCCGGGGAATCTCTTCTTTACACAAAGAACTGATAACTTTCTTCTCTTGTTTGAACTTTCCCTCGGCTTGGTAAGTTATATGCTGTCGGAGAAAAGGTCGTGTGGCTTAAAACAGCCATTGTAGAGAGTAACTCAAGGGCAGATAATTTGGATATAAACAATTTCCTTATAAACAATGTAGGAACTGACGGTTTCAGTCTCAGTATGTCAGGAATACTACCCATTAAACATACATAAGTACACCAGACTTCCAATGGTTACTGCGTACATTAGACATACAACAGCACACAAGACTTCCACTGGTTACTGCGTACATTAGACATACATCAGTACACCAGACTTCCACTGGTTACTGCGTACATTAGATTACATCAACACACCAGACTTCCTATGGTTACTGCGTACATTAGACATACATCAGCACACGAGACTTCCATTGGTTACTGCGTACATTAAACATACATCAGCACACCAGACTTCCACTGGTTACTGCGTACATTAGACATATATCAGCTCACCAGACTTCCACAGATTAATGCGTACATTAGACATATATCAGCACACCAGACCTCCACTGGTTACTGCGTACATTAGACATACATCAGCACACAAGACTTCCACTGGTTACTGCGTACATTAGACATATATCAGCACACAAGACTTCCACTGGTTACTGCGTACATTAGACATATATTAGCACACCAGACATCCACTGGTTACTGCGTATGTCACACGTCGTTCTTGATGATAATATCAATGTTCTTGATGATCTTTGCTTGATCTTATCGTGTGATTGTCGTTGTCTAGGTAACGATGTTCATGGTGTGTCAATGGAGATATCTAACTGACTCTTAATCCAACTCACCCCCGCAGTGCATATTCACCAGGCATTAAACAAGATTCCGTTGGCGCACATAATCCTTTATTACAGAAATAAGACGGACAAACGGAACATGATTATACATCCAGAAACAATGTAATCCATAGAATATAAATATCCTCCTCACAATTTAACCAGCACACATCAATGCCTTCTCACGGCCTGCTCTTATCTCAATCCACAAGACAGGTAATCCAGCTACTATCCACGGCTGGATCTCCCACAATACAACCCACACATTGGGTTGGAGCCACTGCTCAACTATAGAACCCACTCTGGTTCAGGCCTGTCTTCACAACTCGGAGCATAACACAACCCCGTTGTACGTGGACTACCAACTCCTTCGGTATCTCAAACTCAACTCTCTCAAACGACCTGACCCGCAGTCGGTCTCTTCTCTCACTGACTTTCCAGTCTCCTCACTTCACACAACACACAACTGTCTTTCGACCCATCCCCCCCTGGGGATTTCCACTCATATCCGCCCCATTATTTCTGAGGGTTGATTGTTTTCCTCGTAGCCAGGTCAGTCACTTTACTGTCTCCCACTCTCATCTCCATTCTTCCTCCTGCCCGGTCACTCACCTCAATGTCAATGACCCAGGCTTATGTCATCACCCCCCTCTTAAAAGAAAACTTCGTTTTCAAATATTGGGAGACTAAAACTTACTAAACATGTGACCCAGACATATAGCCTGGGTAGCCCTAAGTATGGCTGCACCTTACTCTAGCTACCACACTACATAATACATCAAATGCTCATATTACACTCCTATATTCATCACACATAAATACAACCACTTCTATCTTGTGTATCAATGCATGAACTAATACATCACATAATAATAATAATACATCATAGAAAAGCATTATACTTATGTACCCACAGGTCTCTTACTACTTCACGACCCCACAATACTATTTGTGTACCGACCCTATATCAGGTGGTTCTGTTCTTGCATTAACCCACCTCTGATTCCTGTCGATGCTGTGTCTACCTTTCATGTACCCATGACTCATGGTACCTCTACAATTACAACATCTGTTTGCTATCCCTAGCCCTGGGTCAGTAATGTCGCGAAAACTCTTTTGACCTGACTCAACTTTCCTATCTGCATATTGCACCGTTACACTTGAGTCTCTGTTTAGTCTGAACTCTTTATTCAATCTTGGCCCATATATCCTGGCACCTTGCTTTCTGCTGCATACGCCTTATGCCTATGTGCCCTGCACATGCACTATCCTGAGCTGTTCTAGTATATCGGTCTCTATGTGCTAAAGGTACTACTCCTTGCCCACGTGCAGTTCTGCTATCTGAAAAGCAGCGAGTGAGAACATTGTTCTTCCTCTCGAAGCACCATCTACCTTTCTTTGACTGCCTATGTTCTCCTCTCCTAAACCCTTGGGAACATTTGTTCAGAGTAGTATCTTGTCTCTGGGAGTCACTAGCACTATATTTGGGATCCATTCTCATCTGCTCAGCTGTACTATCCTTGTCCTGAGTTCCTGTGTCTACTTCAAGTGCCTCTTCTACCTCAGCTATACTCTCTAATTTAGGTTCTCTTGTGGTAACTACCTCATTACTGCTTACACTATATTTTTGGTCCCAATAAACTACTTCCTCTTCTGTACAATCTTTAACTCCTATAACATTTCCTATGATCAAATCAGCCACTGGTGAGTCCAAAACACACGCTGTCACTCTTCCAGTGATATATGGTGTATTTACTGTTATTATGGCTAATGGGTAGAACTCTACTGTGCCGTTGAATGTTATGCATCTAATCTTTTTCCCTGTATAATCCGAGGGATCTATTAAACTTCTCCTCACTCCGATAGACGTACATCCGGAATCCCTAATTGTTAACGCTGGTCTATCATTGACAAATCCCTGATGCAGCTTCAAACTTCCTCCTTCATGGACTGCTGATCCTGCTTTCACTGTATGACCACATATTAGGACTGGCTGACTGTCTTTTTCAAAAAGAGGTTTGCACCCACTACAATCTTCATTGTTCAGCGTCTCAATTACTTGCGCTGCATTTGAGTGCTCTGTTTCTCTCATCCTACATTGATGGCTGATATGCCCATTCTTTCCACATTTGAAACAAGTAATCTCCCTTTTAGTGTTGTTCGTTGGTCCATCTGATGGTTGTGCATCACACTCTGCTGCCTTGTGTCTCCAGCTCCCACAATTCCAACATCCGGCATAATTTGGACGTCTCTGGAAGTTCCCTCTTCTATATGGGTACCGTCCTACTCTACCAACATTGTTTCCTCGGAAACCATTATCTTGAAGTTCTTGCTGCTCACCTTTCTGTGCTGAATCCACACTTTTCGCCCTTGGTCTGATGACTGGATTCTGGTCCTGTTTAGTGTACGCTGCACAGACTATTTCCTCACTCATTAGTTTCCCAATAGATACGTTAGGATGTGCAGTCATGTAGTTTTGCCCTAACTGAGACATTGTGTCTATGTCCTTTGGCTTACGTTCCTCAAAGAAAGCCTACTAAGTTAGAATTGCATGCAGATACCTACCTTGTCTCTTAACATTAGATCTACTAATTTATTAAAATCTTTCCCTACCTCTGCAAGCTCCATCCATTTGTTAAATGTGTTCTTTACTGTGTTAACAAAGTCTGTGAAATCTTGATTTGTCTCTGGCCCTAACTGTCTAAACTTTGTTCTATATCCATGCTCAGTTAGTTGGAACTTTGTCAGCAAACGTTGACGTAAGATAGTGTAGTTGTTCCTTTCTTCTACAGGTAAATTGAACATGGTGTCTAGTGCCTTACCCGTAAGAAGCTCCCCTAGTCTAATAGCATACTGTTCTTCGGGGATGCCTAACACTTTCGCTGATGCCTGATATCTGTCAAGATAAGCTTCAAGGTTGTCTCGGTCCGTAAAGTATGGCAGTTTTAATCTCTGTGACGACTGCGAAGGTCTTCTGCTTTCCTCACTTTGACCTTTCGAAGATAGTTCTAGTTTTCTTAACTCGATTTCAGTTTGCATCTGGCACTTGATCTTCTCTTTCTCAATTTCCATTTCAGCTAACTTTACTTCCTGTAGACGTTTGTTTTCCATTTCAGCTAGTTTTACTTGCGTCTCTTTCTCTTCCTGTAGACGCTTTGCCTCGCGTTCATTATGCCTCTCCTCTCTTTCCGTCTGCTTTTGTTCTTTCGCTTCTGCATACTCCTGTAACTCTTTACCTTTCAGGCCTATTCTTTCACCTGCTTCAATATAATCCATTAAAGTAGGCATCTTGTACTTGTGGACACGTTGCTGTGAATCAGCCAACTATAAATGTACAGACTCTGCTGTTAGTCTTTGTGTCACTTCCCTAAGTACACCCGCACTCCCTGTGTACGTAAATCCGTAGTGCTACAATATCACTCTGTACTCACCCAGTCACTCTATAAGCACTAGGTAGTGAGGGGGGAAGTATCACCTATACTCCCTTATATCTATATATCTATGACCACAAGTTCATGAAGTCCCTGGAAATATTGTTAAACATACATATAAATACATATACAAACAAATGGATGATAACACTAAGTGATGACTATCCAACGCTAGACTTCACAAGCTGAGTACACGGAGACGATGATGACACAGAAATAAACCACAGTAACAACCACAAGCTTGTGTAGGGACATCCACAGTGCGCGTAACATATAAATTAAACTGACAAAGACCACTAGACAGCAGAAATGACGAAAGATCACAATAAAAACATATATCCGAACACAACAAATATCATATGTAAATATAACGAAAAGAAAGAGAGAAAGAAAAGGAATATATACTGAAAATATACACAGATCTTACGTTAGACCCAAAAGGCACGGTATATAATCTAGGACCACCCTGCTTCACTGCAGAATCAAACAAACCGACCTTACGATTTACTTCCCAGAAAACACATGGTGCACAGTAAGAAAATAAATTTTCGCCCCGCCTCCCGGCCTTCGAGAAGCAACACAAAAAATCCCCTACTCTTGACAAACACTGGACCACATACAAATAATTGCGTAACACCCGACAACAATAAATATGACGATGGGAGCAAAACAATAAAAAATAATAATGTGTAACTGGTTGGCCGACAAATATGGGCCTATTAATCCGTCGCCAAAAGTTCTTTTTATTCAGTCACCAAAGTTTTTGTTCGTTTTAATAGTTATTCGCAATCCGCTGGAAATGTCTACGACACTAGATTTCAAAAGGACTGATTGATTTGTTGAGTGGTTCCTGAATTCACGTGGTGATCACAAGTTCCAACTGTCGACAAAAGTTGAAGATGATAGTGATATCCAAACTGTTCTGTCTCGACACAGTCCGTAACGTTATTGTACTTTCTCTGTACGTGGTGGCACCACAGTAATAATCCAAAGTGTTCTTTCGATTTGTTGTTACTCTCGTTGCGGAGATGGCGCTTCGCTGTATCATTAATGTTATGGATTTCCGTTATCCGACAAGATTCACCAAAAAAGAAAAGGAGAATGGCAGCCAATGTTCAGCGCTTTAAATTTGGGTATATAAATCCTTATTGGCAAAGAAATACGACAATGGTTGCGATGACGATAAGTTAAAACTGTTTGCTCATAACAGAATAATGATGACAAAGGCTTGAACAAAGACGAAACATCAAGTCTGGCTTTCTTTCAAAACAACCTTGTTTATCCCGATCTCCTGTGGAAATTCCCAGTAACTTTCCACTGTCCCTAACCTTGACCTTGCCGGACACCTCAAGTCAGTACCTCATTCTTCTTTGTCACAATAATCCACACTGACTGTCTGTAAAATGACCGGACACTTTTCCGTCATACAAAAACACTTTCCACACAACTTCTCAGCCCCACCCGGCTGCGGTAGGGGTACCGTTACTATCCCCTTCAGTCAACTGTCCGTCAAATCAGCGACTGCCAATTTTTCTCTGTTTTCCAAAAATGTACTTCCCCAGTACCTGGACGCTGGTGTACCCACCCGTCCTATTTACTGCGTCGAAAAATCTTGACCAGTCAACTTGCGACAACACAGTGCGCTTGCCTCCAGCACACACACACCAAATATCCCACCACACACAGGATGTTGAGACGAAATTACTCGCTGTCTTCAATCTTTGGTTCAATCCTGTCAAACACACACACTCCAGGACTGACCTCACTTGTTGCAAACCCCTCACTGTCCACGCGACATTTCCTCTGTGCTGTCCGTGACCAAACACCCCTGCTACTGCAATCGACTCTCCCGGTCGATTTGTGCTGCGTTAATTTACCTGTCGTGAACTTCACTTGAACTGTCTGCTATCTTGTGATTTCCGCCGCGTACCCTCCCCGCGCGCTGACAGTTTTTCTTCGATGTGGCGTCTTACACACACACACGATGCCCTCGCCACTCTGGATTCAACACTGGTCTTTCATCGCCGCGTCTGCTAGTTTCAGCACTCCTGCCTGGTATCAAATTTACCTGTCACCGTAATGGACTCTCCCGGTTAGTCTGTATGGCGTGTCTTTATCACCCCCTCTCGCTTCAGCGATATGGTTGGTTCCAATTCACCTGTAGTGGATTTGACGTGAACTGTCTGTATCAGTTCCCGCACGGAGAAAAACTCAGTGTTTATACGGTGGACACACTCCGCTGTCCACCCTCTCTCCGCGAAGAGCCCACAAACATCTCAGAATGACAACACTGTCTATAATGTTCTTAATCGGACGTAGCCCTCAGAATGTCACACGTCGTTCTTGATGATAATATCACGAAGTTCTTACGATGATATGCTCATGATATTATTGTGTGATGGTCGTTGTCTAGGTAACGATGTTCATGGTGTGTCAATGGAGATATCTAACTGACTCTTAATCCAACTCACCCCCGCAGTGCATATTCACCAGGCATTAAACAAGATTCCGTTGGCGCACATAATCCTTTATTACAGAAATAAGACGGACAAACGGAACATGATTATACATCCAGAAACAATGTAATCCATAGAATATAAATATCCTCCTCACAATTTAACCAGCACACATCAATGCCTTCTCACGGCCTGCTACTATCTCAATTCACAAGACAGGTAATCCAGCTACTATCCACGGCTGGATCTCCCACAATACAACCCACACATTGGGTTGGAGCCACTGCTCAACTATAGAACCCACTCTGGTTCAGGCCTGTCTTCACAACTCGGAGCATAACACAACCCCGTTGTCCGTGGACTACCAACTCCTTCGGTATCTCAAACTCAACTCTCTCAAATGACCTGACCCGCAGTCGGTCTCTTCTCTCACTGACTTTCCAGTCTCCTCACTTCACACAACACACAACTGTCTTTCGACCCATCCCTCCCCCCCCCCCCCCCCCCCCCCCTGGGGATTTCCACTCATATCCGCCCCATTATTTCTGAGGGTTGATTGTTTTCCTCGTAGCCAGGTCAGTCACTTTACTGTCTCCCACTCTCATCTCCATTCTTCCTCCTGCCCGGTCACTCACCTCAATGTCAATGACCCAGGCTTATGTCAGCGTACATTAGACATACATCAGCACACCAGACTTCCAATGGTTAGTGCGTACATTAGACATACATCAGCACACAAGACTTCCAATGGTTACTGCGTACATTAGACATATATCAGCACACAAGACTTCCAATGCTTACTGCGTACATTAGACATATATCAGCACACCAGACCTCCACTGCTTACTGCGTACATTAGACATACATCAGCACACAAGACTTCCAATGGTTACTGCGTACATTAGACATACATCAGCATACAAGACTTCCAATGGTTACTGCGTACATTAGACATACATCAGCACACAAGCTTCCAATGGTTACTGCGGACATTAGACATACATCAGCACACCAAACATCCACTGGTTACTGCGTACATTAGACATATATTAGCACACCAGACTTCCACTGGTTACTGCGTACAGTAGACATATATCAGCACACCAGATTTCCACTGGTTACTGCGTACAATAGACATATATCAACATATAAAATTTCCACTGCTTACAGCATACATTAGACATGTATCAGCACACCAGACTTCCACTGGTTACTGCGTACATTAGACATATATCAGCACATAAAACTTCCACTGGTTACAGCATACATTAGATATATCAGCACACCAGACTTCCACTGGTTACTGCGTACAATAGACATATATCAGCACACCAGACTTCCACTGGTTACTGCGTACATTAGACATATATCAGCACACCAGACTTCCACTGGTTACTGCGTACATTAGACATATATCAGCACACCAGTTTTCCACTGGTTACTGCGTACATTAGACATACATCAGCACACAAAACTTCCAATGGTTATCGCGTACATTAGACATATATCAGCACACCAGACTTCCACTGGTTACTGCGTACATTAGACATACATCAGCACACAAAACTTCCAATGGTTATCGCGTACATTAGACATATATCAGCACACCAGACTTCCACTGGTTACTGCGTACAATAGACATATATCAATGCACCAGACTTCCACTGGTCACTGCATACATTAGACATATATCAGAAAACCAGACTTCCACTGGTTACTGCGTACAATAGACATTTATCAGCACACTAGACTTCCATTGGTTATTGTGTAAAATAGACACATATCAGCACACCAGACTTCCACTGGTTACTGCGTACATTAGACATATATCAGCATACCAGACTTCCACTGGTCACTGCGTACATTAAACATATATCAGCACACCAGACTTCCACTGGTTACTGCGTACAATAGACATATATCAGCACACTAGACTTCCACTGGTTGCTGCGTACATTAGACATATATCAGCACACCAGACTTCCACTGGTTACTGCGTACATTAGAATATATCAGCACACCAGACTTCCACTGGTTACTGCATAAATTAGACATACATCAGCACATCAAACTTCCACTGGTTACTGCATACATTAGACATATATCAGCACACCAGACTTCCAATGTTACTGCATACATTAGACATATATCAGCACACCAGACTTCCACTGGTTACTGCGTACATTAGACATATATCAGCACACTCAGGACTTCCAACTGGTACTGCGTACATAGACAAATAATATCAGCACACCAGACTTTCCACTGGTTACTGCGTACATTAGACATACATCAGCACACAAAACTTCCAATGGTTATCAGCGTACATTAGAATATATCAGCACACCAGACTTCCACTGGTTACTGCGTACAATAGACATATATCAATTCACCAGACTTCCACTGGTCACTGCATACATTAGACATATATCAGCAAACCAGACTTCCACTGGTTACTGCGTACAATAGACATATATCAGCACACCAGACTTCCATTGGTTACTGCGTACATTAGACATATATCAACACACCAGACTTCCACTGGTTACTGCATACATTAGACATATATCAGCACACCAGACTTCCACTGGTTACTGCGTACATTAGACACATATCAGCACACCAGACTTCCACTGGTTACTGCATACATTAGACATATATCAGCACACCAGACTTCCACTGGTTACTGCGTACAATAGTCATATATCAGCACACCAGACTTCCACTGGTTACTGCATACATTAGACATATATCAGCACACCAGACTTCCACTGGTTACTGCGTACATTAGACATATATCAGCACACCAGATTTCCACTGGTTACTGCGTACAATAGACATATATCAACTCACCAGACTTCCACTGGTCACTGCATACATTAGAATATATCAGCACACCAGACTTCCACTGGTTACTGCGTACATTAGACATATATCAGCACACCAGACTTCCACTGGTTACTGCGTACATTAGACATATATCAGCACACCAGACTTCCACTGGTTACTGCGTACATTAGACATATATCAGCACACCAGACTTCCACTGGTTACTGCATACATTAGACATATATCAGCACACCAGACTTCCACTGGT
Organism: Cepaea nemoralis; assembly: GCA_014155875.1. Lineage (NCBI taxonomy): Eukaryota > Metazoa > Mollusca > Gastropoda > Stylommatophora > Helicidae > Cepaea > Cepaea nemoralis. The sequence continues at coordinate 72,828 of JACEFZ010010409.1, read as the reverse complement.
TACTGCATACATTAGACATATATCAGCACACCAGACTTCCACTGGTTACTGCGTACATTAGACATATTTCAGCAAACCAGACTTCCACTGGTTACTGCGTACATTAGACATATATCAGCACACCAGACTTCCACTGGTTACTGCATACATTAGACATGTATCAGCACACCAGACTGCCACTGGTTACTGCGTACATTAGACATATATCAGCACACCAGACTTCCACTGGTTACTGCGTACATTAGACATATATCAGCACACCAGACTTCCACTGGTTACTGCGTACATTAGACATATATCAGCACACCAGACTTCCACTGGTTACTGCATACATTAGACATGTATCAGCACACCAGACTGCCACTGGTTACTGCGTACATTAGACATATATCAGCACACCAGACTTCGACTGGTTACTGCGTACAATAGACATATATCAGCTCACCAGACTTCCACAGGTTACTGCATACATTAGACATACATCAGCACACCAGACTGCCACTGGTTACTGCATACATTAAATATATCAGCACACCAGACTTACACTGGTCACTGCGTACATTAGACATATATCAGCACACCAGACTTCCACTGGTTACTGCATACATTAGACATATATCAGCACACCAGACTTCCACTGGTTACTGCATACATTAGACATATATCAGCACACCAGACTTGTTGGGGTTGACTGCGACACCCTTAAAGGATGTGCAACTAGCTTTAAACATTTCCACCCCAGGCCGTAGTTACTTTAGAGTGATAGATGTGTGGGTCACGAGGAGGTCCAAGAGTACATGTACGGAGTGGATGTGGTAAAGGTAACCTTTACACGCTACAACCATATATAACCAGACCCATATCTTCATAGATCAAACGGCACTCAGTGGGTGATGTAGTCGGTACCACAGAGGCTGAATTGATATATATATATATATATATATATATATATATATATATATATATATATATATATATATATATATATATATATATATATATATATATATATATATATATATATATATATATATATAAGATATATAGAAAATGTGTGGGTGAGAAGGCGTTTCAAAATGACATGTGTGGCTCAGGAAAGTTTTTAATAATACTTCTGTGGTTTGTTGCAGTTATACGCATGAATGAGTGGATCAGTAGTAACTTACGATAATACGTGTAGGGGAAAGAAGGACGTTACATTAATAAATGTGTCCGCCAGAAGGAGGTTATAATAATGAATGTGTTTGTCAAAAAGAGTTTCCATAATATATGTGTGGGTTAGATGTAGTTACAAAACTAAATACATGGGTCATGGAAAGGTTACAATAAACATATAAGAAATTACAATAATAAATGCATTGTTCAGAATTAAATGGCAATAATAAATGATGGAGTCAGAAGGAGCGTACATAAACAAATGTGCGACTTAGAAGAAAGTTACAATAAGAGAAGGGGCTACCATAATACATGTGAGAGACAGAAGGACATTGCAATTATAAATGTGTGGGTCAAAATGAATCGTAATAATGCTTTGTAGATTTGATGTAGTTATACAATTGAATGTGAGAATTAGAAGGTTATAATAATAAATGGGTGGGTAACAAGGAAGTTATAATAATGAATGTGTTGGTCAGAAGAAAGTTATAATAATATATGCGTTGGTCAGAAAGAGATTACAAAAAGGAATGTGTGGGTGAAAAATAGTTTCAATATTTTGCATTAGATATAGTTACAAAAATAAATGCATGAATAAGGAGGTTACAATAATACATTTGTGGGGTCAGAAGTAGTTATAATAACAAAAGCATGGATAAGAATGAGATGTAAATAATAAATATGTGGTAACAAATGAATTATAATAATACATTGTTGAGTTCATGTAGTTATACAACTGAACGTGTGCAGTTATAATAGTAAATGTGTGAGTCACAGGGAAGTTATAATAATAAATGTGTTGGTCAGAAGGAGATTAAAATAAGGAATGTGTGGGTCAAAATGAGTTTCACTAATACATGTGTGGGTAACATGTAGTTGTAAAAATAAATGTATGGTACACAAGGAGGTTATAATACTAAACGCATCAACACAATATTATAACAATATAGGATAAAGACAATGACAATGGGATGACATACATGTGCCAGAGATGGCTCACTAACCATCTTCAGTGTGATCTCAGCCCAGCATGTTGACCCCGTGAAGTTTTCTATCTCCGAGTTGAGGTTTATCTCAGTGCCGGGCACAAAACCCTTTCTAGTGGTGGAGAGAGATCCTTTATATCGCCCAGAAGGCAGACAACAGCAACCAGTTCGCAACTCACCTCGATACTCAATTGGCATCTAGAAGGATATTATGTCAGTTTAAAAATAAATACCTATAAAATTAACATCCCTTTATGGAAGGGGAAATTAACACATTTAAATACCCTTATTGAAGGAAACATAACCACACTAATTTCATTATAATAATATTTTGGGTATTTGGTAAGCTACATTTATGGAGAACATCGTGACAACTGAAGAGATCTAGGGGAAGAGAGGCAGAGGCAGACCAAGAGAAATGATTCTGGATGGATTGCGACGCGTCCTGTTCCCTCTCTTGTTCATAACATATATAGACAACATATGTAAAGAAACCAGTCAAATAGAGACAGCAAGAATACCGCATGACGAAAACACAGAAGAAGATCAATCAATCAATCATGTGTCATGCCGGAAAGCGTGGGCGGTCATGACTCGCCATTTCACTCGATCACCAGAGTCGTGGATCAGCTCAGTGTTCCTGTCTCGTCCATGCCATGTGGCCAAGCCATGCAGATATTTTCCTCTCGGTCTTCCTCTTGGTCTGTTCCTCTCGATCTTGCCAGTTGTCACTGTTCTCCAGTCCATTTCTTCTCATAATATGTCCAAAATATTTTGACTGTCTACGTCTAATTTCTCTAATCAGTCTACGATTTTCATTTGTCTCCTGTAGTACTTAGTCATTGGTTTTTCTATCTGTCCATGGTATTCTTTGCATTTTCCTCAGAAACCACATTTTTGCAGCCATCATATGTTTTTTCAGCTTGACTGCACATTGTCCAAGTTTCACATCCATACTAAAGAACAGGCTCTATGTATCCCCTCAACACTCTTTTTCTCGTTTGAATTGACATCTTCTAATTGGTCAGAATGTTTTTAATCTTGCTAAAGGCTGCTTTCGCCATGGCGATTCTTGTTCTAATCTCTTCAAGGCATCTCCCATCAGATGTTATAACTGTTCCGAGATATACCATCAGCCGCACTATTTGGACAAACATTTGTGGACAGCCATATTTCGCCATAATCTTCCTCAGTCCTTCTCTGCTGACTGTATCAAAAGCCTTGGTAAGGTCAATGAAAGTGGAGAACATTTCAGAGTTCTGTTCCTGACATTTCTCTTGCAGCTGCCTTCAGCGAAAATCATGTCAACCGTTCCTCGTTCTTTTCTGAAGCCATATTGACTCTCAGGAAGAAGACTGACAGAATATTAGATATCACACGATGACAATTAGAATATTAGATATTTCATGATGACAATTATACTGTTGATTTATACATTGACAATTAGACTATTATATATCATATAATGACAGATTATTACATATCACATGATGACAATTATATTATTTGATATCATATAATGACAGACTACTAGATATCATATGGTGACAGACTGCTGTATGACATTTGAGGAAGGTTATACTATTTGTTATCATATGCTGACTTTTAGACTACTGGATATCATTCTATGACCGTTATACTATTGGATATTCCATACTTACTATTAACATAATAGACGTGATATAATGACAGTTAAACTTTCAGGTATCAACAGTTAGGCTACTGGATATCGTATAATAATAATTATACTATCGGATATCACATGATAACAATTAATCTGTCGGGTATCATATGATAACAGTCAGACTATAGGGTTTCATATGATGACAAAGAGATTCATGGGTATCGTACAAATTAAACCGTGTTATAATTAGCAGAACCTACTGACACTGACCTCAACCCCAGGCAGCTGGTTGATGTCCATGGTCTGTATGACTGTAAATGCCCGTTTAGTGTGGTGGTCAAACTTCCATGGCTCGTCTATGGTGGCTTTTATCCAGTAACGAATATAGCCAAACGCCCCTTCAAAAGATGGTGGTAGGTCGGATGGAAGCTGAAACTCGAATGGAAAAGTGTACTGCCCAGCTCCCAGAGAGTTGTTAGGGTCATCAGAGCTTTGTTCTTTGCAACGTGAAAAGATAATTAAAGAAGCGAAGTTAAACTCAATGGAAACGTTTGTTGTTTTGTTTGAAATAATATTTAGTCAGTGTCATGTAGCTAGTTAAGAGTTCATTATGACTGAAAGACGAGACCTAAAAAGTTGAAGACAGTTACACAACAGTTCAACTGAGACAGTGAGACATTGATACGTGACAGACACAGACAGCCAGTCAAGCAGCTAGCCAGTGAACGCTAGTGATAAAAACCTCGGGTTAGCCGCGGCGAAAACTCACGACCGTCTTTCCAAGTCGGGGAAGAAAGCGTGCCTCATTCGGGCACGATGCAGCTTAGCAGCAACAAGTCATACACGAGACGCAAATATGACGAACATTACACACGTCTAGATCATGATACTTCTACAACAACTCGCATAGTATTCAACCTTGACACTATCAACCATCGTAATACATCATAAGATGAATCGCAAGTGACATTCTTTTAATATTCTGATGATATAAATGTGTAAATAAACACTAGGATGAGAGATGGAAAGTTCCAGTAGTTAATGGCAAGGTTGATCGGCGATTGTAATCAGCTGTAAGTGAAGAGTAAGTTATAGTTCATAGTGCATAAGACAATGTAATAATCTACTGATCTATTGATCTATGTCAATAGTGACAGGGCGACAGTACAGTGTATAGAGGTTGATACGTCGAGCTATGTAAATATTATTGAAGAACATCATGTGTACTGCCCAGAATTTAAAGATGGATGAGTACGACTCTATTGTGACTAAAAATATCTCAGCCTATTGTGGGAGCATATGTGATGCTCACCTTATGGGAATAAAAGTTATTCCAGCTGCCGCCGTGAGTTTTTCTTGATCCATTCGTCTGAGCTTTTGCCAGATTCTTGTTTGTACTAGCCACTGTTTCAAGTAATCATTGCCAGCAGTATTATCTTCAAGTCACCACCTTCACATTAATATCATGGCAGTCTGTGTGAGTCATAACACAGTTAAAAACGCTGGAAACGTTCAAATGTGTGAAATAATACTTAGTCTGTATGAGTTGTTAACGAATTTAACTTCATTACAACGTTTGAAACAATGGATGTATGGACCTTGATGCTCTGGATAACGTTTGTTGATGATATTCCTCCATGCAATCTCAGTCCATCCAACATCATTTCTCTTGTCTGCCTTTGACTCTTCCAACGCTGATCAGTTCCAATCTTGATGTTTACAACGCCTCTCTTATGATTCTTTTCCTCCTCCTTGTTTGCTTAGAATCAGATTATATCTGCAGTTTTCTTTCCTGCATGGTCTTCTGTAGATCCCACAGGCTTCCATATAGTTTGACAGGCGGCCATCCAATATTCCTTTCTGAGCTGCATTTGTACAGTGTATTTGTAGAATATGTTCTACATGTGTAGTTGCTTGTCATTTGTGCACATTGCTGTGGAATCTATCTTTAGCTGTGTGTGCATGTGACTATTGAGTCTGTTGTGCCCTTCTCTGAGTCTAAAGACATTAACTGATTCAGCACCAAACAAAAAATTCAGGACCATACAAGGCACAGAGTCAAATGAACAAGTATTATAATTCAAATTTCCATTCACTGAGTATTGAAATTGGGGAAGATACCATAAACAAAACAATACAATAACCCTAGTATGGCGCTATATCGTCCTGTCCACATTGGAGATCACATGGGACGATATACTATCCTTCGACACTGGATCAGTTAACCTCTCCGCTCTGGGTAGCGAGATCGGACGCCTGTGTGAATTGTTTGCACGTAAAAAAGTCCATCGACAGTTGGAAATCGAAAGAGTAGCCTAACGGCGCTGCCCGGACAAAATTTCGAGTTAAAAATCTACCCAAAGTATTTCAGGATCTTCACCAGTGCTACGGAGTTTGTGCACTGAGCTGAGATTCTCTGGACTCAGGCTTGAGTTAGGAGTAGAACGGAGCAATTATGGGTTACACCCGTGGGTCGTGGTGTTGATCCATCGACTAGACTAAACTAAACTAAACTAAACTAAACTAAACTAAACTAAACTAAACTGAAACAATGGAAATAATACTTAGTCTATATGTGTCGTAACGAAGTTAAACTCCCTGGAAACGTTACCATGTTCGAAACGTTAACATTTGTGAAATAATTCTTAATCTATGTGAGCTATAAAGAAGTTAACTTACTGGAAACGTTACATGTTTGACATAATAACAAGGTTACACTAATTAGAAACGCTTACATTCTTGATATAATACTTAGTGTTATTTATGGGTACCGCGCCTACGTCGAACTCCAGATAACCGGGAAGGAATTAAGCTGAACGTGTCAAAATGGTGGCTACATTACAGAACACATACTGTAAATATACCATCTCCTTGGTGATTCTAGAGCTCGAATCTGGCCCCCGGGAGACTAAAGTGGAAGAGAAACTGTGGGTGAACTTGAGACGACTTCTAATTGAAAGCTGAATTCATTCATGCAGGCGAGTCATCTCTTTGTTTAGTGCCGGGATAGGAATATTATTGCAGAAAAGGGAGCAAAGACAACGAATGCGTCTGGCTGAAGAATAAGAAGGAAAAGAGGATGAAGAAGACTAACAAGAACAAGAAGAAGAACAAGGCGAGGAGGAAGAATAAGGAGAGGAGGAGAAGCAAAAGATAAACAAGGAGAAGAAGAGGAAGAGAATGAAGAAGGAAGAGGAGAAGGAGGGAGAGGTGAAGAAGGAGGTGGAGGAGGAGGAGAAAAGAAGCAACAGCAGCAACAACAACAACAACAAATAGCAACAATAGAAGAACTAAGCTGTAGAGTACAAATATTGATATTGCAAAGATTAATTTAGACTCGGCACGAAAATATAGACTCTGTAAATGGCCTAAAACCTACGATAGTTATGCTGCTTGTCCTCCATTCTCAGACTTGATGTCGTGGTATCATATTTCAGACTCTCCTGACTAAACACCCTCTATTAACCATCGCTACGAATCCACATGCACTTCTTTTGCCTCTTAGTACACAGGCATCCATGTAGACATAATAAGCTGATATTAACCTACTCCATTATCAATCTTTATGACAGCTTGTTGTTTGCAATATATGTTCTTTTTACAAGTGTAAGGTTTTCCCAGCCGGCTCCGTGGCTAAAAGCTTGCGAACGCGGTTCGTGAGCCGGGTACCAGGCGTTCGAAGCTCAGCTGCGACCGACTCGTGCAGCAGACCGTATCGCGTTGTGTTATAACGTGCTGGTATGGGAGCCGGTCGTTCAGAAAGCAATGGCAAACTACTGAAAGTAACACTTGCCTAGTACATCAACAGCAGCTGAAAAATGCTGGTGTTGACTGCAACGTCCTGTAAGGGATACGCAAAAAAAGGTGTTCCCATCAATTTAATGATCTGCAAGCGTCTTCACCATGTTGACATTTCTTACTTTATCGAAAGCCTTTGTGTAGTCTATAAAGCAAAGATGTAGGTCGATGTTTACTTCTATAGAACACCCAATTTATGTTCTCAGCATATACACATCATTTCCTGTACCCACGCCTTCACTGAACCCCCACATTGTTCTTCCCCTAATATTTTGGGGTTTATTTTCTTCCTAACTCTTTGCATGATGATTCTTAGCAAAATCTTCGTGATGTGGCTCATTATACTAATTGTTCGATGTTGATCACATTTCAAGGCTCCTGAATTCTTTGGGATCGCAATACATTTAGAATTACATAAATCAGGAGGTATATCTCCAGTATCATATATTGTGTTCAGCAGTCTGGTGGTTTGGTCTATTCTAGTGGTTCTCAACCGGTGGGGAATTCTCCCCCCCCCCTCCAGGGGGGGGGGGATTTTAGGGTTTCCAGGGGGGGGGGGGAATGAAGACCATTTCAAGATCGCGTTAATACAAGAACCGATTACTTGATATTGTTTTTCCCTTCATACTTTACAGTTAAGTAGTCTCATCCTTCTAATATTCATTTTATAAAGTCAGTAGACCCACAAATCAGGTTTTATGTGGATGTCTAGACTTGTTTTAGTATGTGCTATTAAATTTACCTTACATTTTTACGTATACTGTGTAGGGGATTTTTAGATAGGAAATATGAAAGGGGGGGGGGGAATGACGTTCTGAAAATATGGTGAAGGGGGCCACGGGACAAAAAAGGTTGAGAACCACTGGTCTATTCCATATTCTTCTAAGGCATTGATATTGTCTGTTGTTGTGTTGCCTGAACCGGGGGTCTTGCCAGTGATCATATGGTTAAGATCATTCCGATTCTTCACCTTTACTTCTTCTTCTTCTTTTTTTGCCTGAAATATGTTTATAACTGCAATGTTGTCTCTTGTACGAATCTAACAGTCTTTTTTAGTTCACTCAGCGGTCCATAGAGTTTATCTTCCACTGTCGCCTCTCTAGGCCAGAAGGTTCGCCTGGATATGTTGTAGTTTGGGCAATCCTGGAGTATGTGCTCTGCTGTCTGCGACGCCAAACCACATGTGCACATGGCTGAGTCACCAATCTTGAATTTTGTATACATGTGGTTGCGTAATCTATTGTGTCCTGTTCTGAGGCGCAGAAGAATGATCTGTTCTGGTCTGTCCATAACGTGGTAGTCGTCTTGAGTAAGGTTTGGTTGCCTTCTGACTGATTTGATCATTCTTTTCTTTTGGTGGTATGTAATGTGCACATCGGGTTGTTCTTCATTTGCTCCTTCCTTAGCCAATCGATCAGCTCTGTCGTTTCCGGGGACTCCACAGTGGGATGATATCCACTGTATGGTGACCTTACGCTGACTGCTAAGTTCAGAAAGTAGTGTCTTTAGAACTGGCAATTTCCCAAACAGGAGCGCCTCTATTACGGATTTTGCATCTGTCAATATCACCACAAGTTGTGTACCATGGCTGGTATTTTGTAATTTCTCTGTGGCTATCTTGATTGCCTCAATTTCAGCATCTTAGTTATGGCAGTACTTTCCTGTTGGAACTCTGGCCGTGTCTCTAGTATTATTTGGGTATTCTATGTACACTCCCGCTCCTCCATTTCGAACAGCATTTTGTGCTGATCCATCTGTGTAGACTCGGATCCAGAGATCCTGTGGGTATTCGTCATCAAGGAAGCTGAGAGTTGGCTGTTCTGCGCCGCATACTGTTCTGTTCTTCCTTGTCAAATATTCCTCTCACTTTTGTCAAGATTTGTAGCGATAGTCTATGTTCATCTTTCCACGGCGTTCGCTTTGGAATAGTTATCAGGGGGATACCAACTGTGGGAAGATCGATGGTTTCTCTGCAGAGTTGTTTGGCCTGGTGGATGAAACTACTTCTTTTCAACCGCCCCATAGCTAAGTTTTCAAATCGGTTCTTCATAAGGTGGCCTGGCAAGCTGAGGAACATTTTCTGCTTGTATTAGTGTTTTTGTATCTCTGCGTTCTCTTAGAGCTTGTGTCCTCCCCATTTTCTCTATTGCTACTATAGGGGTTGATCTCATCTCTCCTTTGATGACTCTAAGAGCTTGATTTTGCACCTTGTCCAGCTCCTGTAATGTGGATTTTAATGCTAAACACCACGCAGTTGACCCGTATTGCAAGTGTGGTCGTATGCTCTGTTGATAAACTTTGGTAAGTATTTTCCCACTGGCTCCCCAAGTGGTTCACTTAGCTTTCTCAGGATGGCTATTTTCCTTCTGGCTTTTGCTACTGCTTTTTTTATGTGTTTTCTCCATGTCAGCCTGTCGTCGAATGTTACACCAAGGTATGTTGGTTCTTTATCTTCTCTTAGGGGTATTCCATTTATCTGAATGATCCCTGCCAACAAGAGGTTCGAGAGAAATGGCAACATACAGGACAGAAGGAAATTGTACATGAGGTTATGGAGACACCTATCACATTCAGTGAACTGGAGCTAGCCATATCAAAACTTAAAATGAGAAAGTCACCAGGAGCTGATGGTATCTCCAATGAAATGATCAGGAACCTAGGAACAGAGGCCAAAGCAAAGCTGCTACAGATTTTTAATAACACATGGACCTTGGGCAGTGTTCCACAAGTCTGGAGAGAAGCAATCATGATACCCCTCCTAAAATCTGGGAAAGACAGTTCCATTGCCTCCAGCTACAGACCCATTAGCCTCACCAGCTGTCTTGCAAAACAATGGAACGCGACATCAATTACAGACTACAGTGGTACATTAAAAGTGAAAACATCCTTGTGCCACAACAGGCTGCCTTTATGCAGTGCTACTCTGCGGAAGATCAGACAACCTACCTCTCTCACGAAGTTGAGGATGCGTTCCAAGAGAAGAAGCTGGTACTTGCGGCTTGGATAGATCTGAAGAAAGCCTTTGACAAAGTCTGGATAGAAGGTATGATGAAGAAACTGAGAAACTGTAAAGTCAATGGAAGAATGTACAAATGGTTGAAAGCATATTTGCACAACAGAAGAGCCCGAGTACAGATAGACGGTCTCAAGAGCAAGAAAGTACTATTTCGTCACTGTGTTCCCCAGGGCGGAGTCCTGTCCCCAACACTTTTTAAAATCTTCATCAATGATCTTGTTGCTAATCTACCGTACGGAATTAAAGCGGCAATGTACGCTGATGACCTGGTTTTGTGGAGCGCAAATGAACATGCATCAGTGGCTACCATATTGCTACAGAGAGCTGTAGATACATTTGTTGCATGGGAGGATAGATGGTGTGTCAGCATAAACACTGACTAGTGTAGCACCACTCTATTTACCCTTTCTCCACCTTTTCAGTTGATGGTCCTTTATTACTATTTCGAATATCATACTGTTCTCTGATATCATCATAAAGGTCTTTCACATAATCTGACCATGCATGTAAAATCTGACCTTTTTCTAGTATGATTTTTCCATCTTTTGTTTTTAGGCAGCCTTTTGATGTACGTGGTCTTTTATTAGTAAAGTCCTGAATTATTTTGTGCATTAATTTGGTACTTTTACTGTTGTGTTGTTGTTGTTGTTTTTTGTCCAATTATTATGCAATTTGTCTCGAGCCATGCTTCTTTTGCCTCCTTACATAATGTTCTGACTTTTTTTGTGAATTGTTTCATATTTGTCAGGATTATTTTTGTTGTGACTTCTTGTTTCCATTAGTTGTAAAATTTCTTCAGTTATCCATTTCTTACGACCCACTTTCTTTAATTTTGAAATAGTTGTTTCTGCAGCCAAACTCCTTTCGTTCTTCAACATTTCCCAGCTGAGTTGAGCTGAGTTGAGTTAAGAACCGACATCACTACACTCAGAACATCCCCATGCGTACTCCGTCCCCTCGTTCAATAGCCAGCGAAGAGTCATACTACTACTTATCGTTCCCAACGCTATCTGATTAAAAGTTTCCCTTGTCTTCCCTCTCAGCCCTGAGACTCTTCCAGAACCCTGCCGATCCCGTGCAATCTCATTATTTCCACATATGGGTTCTCAATCTGTTCCCCCGTCATCTCCACCCGGTCCCAAAAGCGCACGACCACCTCCCTCTTGTCCACAGGCAACCCACCACCAAGAGGTGCACTCCCCGCCAGCCTATCAGCCTGCCCATTTCCCCGTATCCCTGCATGGCCAGGGCAAAACATCCATACAAGCGAAGCGACGACAACCATTCCACGCGACACTCCCCTCTCCACCCCACCAAGCATACTCCCTGAATACGCAATGAATACAATGTGTGCTGCAGCAGCCTCCTCAGCCAACGGAACGCCGCTTCCACTTCCCCCATCCTCACGCTGGAGGTCGCAGTCTCACATGCCAGACTCCCGCTTCCCAAGACTCGTCCACCAGCCTTTGCAACAAAACCCCAACCACTACTTCTGCCTCTCACCACTGAACCATTGGTGTAGATGACCATGTCACCTTGATGTGGGTCACTCTGGATCAGCTGCTGCACCCCAAACTCGAAAAAAAAAAAAACGCGACTGTAACAAATATAGGGGTATCTCGCTTCTGTGTATTGTTTGGAAAGTATTTGCCAGAATTGTTGTGCGCAGACTTCAAGTCCTACGAGATCAAGTCGACGCCGAATCACAGTGTGACTTCTGGCAGAACCGGTCTACCACTCATATGATATTTTCATTGCGACAAATGCAAGAAAAATGCCGTGATTTGGTAAATCGTGAGGGTCTGTTCAAGGTACTAAAGAATATTGGCTGCCCACCAACTCTTCTGTCCATTGGTGGAGTCTCTGTGGCGAAGTGGTCAAGCCGTTTGACTCGGACTCCGAAGGTTGTGGGTTTGATTCCGAGCCTCGTCCTTCGGTTCATGAGTGAATTTTTCGGAGACTCCTGAGGGTCGTCGCTGAAGCTGCGGAGTTCATGCTTTGTGCATGAAAAAAGACCGAGCCATATGGGATAAAAACCCGGTGCAATGAAGTCGACCATATCGACTTGTAAGCGAGTTTTCTTCTGTCTATTGTGGAATTGTTCCACACAGGCATGAAGGATATAATCACGTTTGATGTGCAAATTCAGGAGAGTTTGAAATCAAGAGTGGGGTTAAGCAAGGTTGTGTACTAGCTTCCACTCTCCTTGGAATATACTTTTCACTTCTACTGAAATATGCCTTTCGTGATCAGGATGGTGGTATATACATTAACTCACGCTCAGATGGCGGCCTCTACAATGCTCAGAGATTGAAGGCCAAGACCAAAATTAGGAGGGTACTGATCAGAGAGTTGCTTTTTTGCAGATGATGCTGCAGTTACGACCCACTCTGGAGAAGAATTACAACGTCTAAAATCTGAATTCTTCAACGCTTGTTCTTAATTTTGTTTAAAAATTAACAAAAAGAAGACAAGACACAGATTATGTGACAAGGTGCACATGGGATACCATCAATCTTTGTTGACGACGCTGAACTGGAGATGGTAGACCATTTTACATATCTAGGATCAGAGGTAAATAGCAAATTATCCATAGATCAGGAAATCAACATCGGGATTAGTAAGGCAGCAACAACAATGAACAGGTTAAGAAAAAGAGTCTGATAGAACAGGAAGCTTACTGCCAAAACAAAAGTACTTGTCAATCAAGCCTGTGTCTTTAGAAGCCCGGTCAACTTACTCACACCAAGAGAAATCTTTAAACAGCTTTCATATGCGGTGTCTGCTAAGAATACTCGGTATTAAGTGGCAAGATAAAATCACATATACTGAAGTATTGGAAAGATCAGGTTGTTTGACAGATTGTTCCGTGCTCAGTCTTCGTAGACATAGATGGATAGGACCCATTAGGAGGAAGGACTATTGGCATAATACCAAAGGTACATCATTTTTCGTGGATTACAGATGGGTAGGAGATCTCAGGGTTGGCCTCTACTACGATACAAAAATGTGTGTAAGCGGGACATGATTGATACAGGTATTGATACTGCACATTGGGAGCAAGTCGCCGCTGAATGTGTTGCATGGAGGACAAATATCAGAAATGGAATAAAGACAAAGGAGAAAACGATTGCGAATAAATCACACACCGAGTGTGCGTGACGCAAGATGGTGCAAGGTGATGGAAATTACCATGTGTTCACGTGCATCCACTGTTGACGAACATTTACAGCGCGAATTGGCCTTATCAGTCACATTCGCCACCGCCATGGGTTGTAGTTATTATGCCTTTTTGAAGAACAATGTAAAAAACAGTCGTCTGTCAAGACGGCAATGTGCCAATGAATATTCAGTCAATAGATGTCGTGGTTTCATATGCCAGGCTCTCCTTTGATGTCAAACCAATCTGATGTCTCACCATCTATTCTAACCGTTGCTTGTTGGTCTAGATCAGTGGTTCCCAAGCTTTTCAAGCAGTGGGCCATATTTTCGGTAGTTAAGCCGTTATAAAATTATAACAGTCGTGCAATATCATTCTCACCTTTCTTAATTTTCGTCAACAAAATTCTAAAACTTTAAATGCAGTCAGTGTCAGTACTACACTGCGGTCATATGTTGGTTTAAAATCAAAAGTTCATTTAACAATAAATTTTAAACCAGTTTCGAAAATCCTTACTACTGTACTTAAATTACAGTTGTAACTGTTCTTCATAACCAGTTACTTAAGTTCAGATACCAGTATATCAATGCCTGGGCACAGATCTGTTGTGCCCAAAGTCATAAACGCAGCGAGGTTACTGTCGGCGAGTTTGGAACGTTGCTTGTTTTTGATAATGGTCATTGCCGAAAATGACTGCTCGCATCTGTAAGTCGAACCAAAACGACAAATGTATCTCTGGGCGAATGAACGCAAGTGTTCAAATTTTTCGACAGGCAATAGTCGCCAGAATGAAATCATATTATCCGCTGAAGGTGAAGCAGGCAGCTCCAGAAATTTACATCTCAGTGCAGAATTGCATTTCAAATAATTACTTCGTGATGAAGGGTTTGCTGTAATTTTCGGAGCTTGGCATCAGGAAATACGTACGGATTTATGAAGAGGACAACATTATCCTCCTCTGTTGTGAACTCTTGAAATCTCAACTGACATATATCCAGAAGACTTTGAACTTTTACTTTGTACGTAACAAGTCCCATTTCTTATCCACCACAAGCGTCTTCAGATTTGGAAATGCCTCTAAAGTCCATTCAGTCAGCTGTCCGATATATAGTCGTAGTCTCATTTTAAATAATCGCACAAATTTATTACTATTTTTTTTTCCCCATCTGGATCCTCGCATTTAAAGAGTTTAAATGAGACGTGATGTCCACCAAACATGCCAAGTGATTAAGCCAGTCATCGTTCAGCAGACATTCCCGTTCTGTAGGCAATTCATTTATTTCAGACAGAAACAGATAGACACTATTTTCAGTGCCCAGAAACGTGACAGAACTTTCTCTTTACATAGCCATCTGACATAACAGTGTAATATTAGCTCACCGTATTTCTCGTTCAGGTCTTAACTCATGCCTGTTCAGCCAAGAAACTGTTCCAATAATGCTAGACATCCAGAATTTTTACCTGTCAAAGCCGGAGCACCGTCGGTGCATACACTGTCCTATTTGGTCCATTCTGTGTTGTTTTTCTTTACACACAACTTCAGTGTTTCAAACAGATCAGCCCCTTTGGTAGTTGCATGCACCAATTCAAGTCCTAGAAGTTCTTTAATGCCTTAAAAATTACCGTTTATTGCTCGAACAAAAACTGCGACCTGAGCTGTGTCAGAAATTTCAGTGGATTTATCCATTGCCAATGGAGAAAAAAATTACAATTTTTGATATGTGCTGCTACTTGACGACGAACATCGTTGGCTAATTCTTCAACTCGCCTGGCCATATTATTTTTAGACAAAGGAATCTGATCAAATTTTGTTTCACACTTTTTATCGTTAAGCATTCTAGCAGAAATTTTAAGGGAAGGCTTGATTATTTCTTCTACATTGGTGAACGGCTTCGTTTTGCGAGTCAACAGAAGAGCGACTTCGTACGACGCAACAACAGTACTGTTGCTCTGTTCGTTAGCCTTTGTGAAAAATGACTGCTGCTTGGTCAGAGAACTTTCTTTTTTAGCTATAAAATCTTTTCTTAACTCCGAATTGATCGGATAATGAGCATTTATGCCTAAATGTGTGGTCGTGAAGTTTCATTCCAGATTAAATATATTTGTAAAAGAAACACAAAATCCGCAGATTAAGCAAACTGGTTTACCACTACGGCTGGGCATAAATATAAATTTATCCGTCCAATCTTCGTTGAATTCACGACAAGCAACGTCTTCACATTTTCACTCTTTACCATTGTCTGATTTTAGATTTTCCACACTCATGTTTATAGGCTTTAACGGTAAATTGTTATTTGAAAAAATCTAATTTCAACACAATACTACCGACTCTGCTAAACAGTTGAAACAGACGACAACATGGAGTCTTGAGCACTCTTATTGGTCGACAAGGCTAGGATATGGGAACTTCATAACGTTTCGTTGCGAACTGAACTAACAACCACTGGCAGCGTAAATTATCGCAAGCTGGCGGGGCGCTCCGAGTGCATTTTTTAAATTATTAAAATTTATTATATTAAACAACGAGGCCTCGCGTGCCGCTTTCTGACAACTGGCTGGTCACAAGTGGCCCGCGGGCCGTGGTTTGGGAACCTCTGGTCTAGATAGAGCAGTTTTATGAGCTGTACTACATGTGATGGAAATCCAATATTCCTCATGATTTCCCAACGTTTCTGATTTTGTACACAGTCAAATGCCTTTGAATAATCCACAAAACTTGAGAATAAGTTTACATTGAATTCTCTGCACTTCTCTATTATTAAACGCATGTTGAGTATGTGATCTTTTGTTCCTCTTCCTTGTCTAAATCCAGCTTGAACCACGTTAATCTCTTCTGCCATTTCTTACGAAGTCTTCTCATTATGATTTTTAGCAGAATTTTACTTGCATGACTGATCAGGGCAACAGTTCTATAGTTGTGAATAATTTCAGTCTGCCCTTTTTGGTATTGGAATGAATATAGTTCTCTTCCAATATGATGGCCATATACCATAATTCCATATCTTTTTACTTAATACGTGATAGATTTGTATGCTTTCTTCTCCTTCCTCTTTAATTAGTTCAGCTGGTATCTCATCACAACCAGGTGATTTACCATTCTGCAGGTTCTGTTTTGCCCATGCAATTTAATCTAATAAGGGTTCAGGTTCTGTCTCTGCTGTCATTAGTCCATGCATCTCATTGATATTCTCATTGTCATTCATATAATATATTCCACTGTAGCCATCTTTCTAGAATGTGTCTAGATTATGTTAAGGTATTTCCCAACTTGTCACATACAATATTTAATTGAGGTTGAATATTTCT
Source organism: Cepaea nemoralis (assembly GCA_014155875.1). NCBI lineage: Eukaryota > Metazoa > Mollusca > Gastropoda > Stylommatophora > Helicidae > Cepaea > Cepaea nemoralis. Next base: position 55,783 of record JACEFZ010010409.1, on the reverse strand, counting down.
TGTCAATAACTTCATTTCTTTGAACATTTCGTAATCTCGTCCAGTCTTATGATATTGCTCTATTCTGGTACAGCAATCTTGTATATATTGGTATTGTCCTTTCTTGTGTTCTTTATTATTTCTCGAGTTAAAGATTTATACTTCATCCTGCTGTTATCAGTTTCACCACCTTTCTGTTTCAGTTCCCTTTGTTCTTTTATTAATTCTAACGTGTCTGTTTGGGAAATATAACGTCAAAATAAGCAGTTAAAAGACAGAGACAAGAGTAATAGACATTCAGTCAGAAAGCCCAATTAATAACAATTAAAAAAACCGAAAATAAAACATAACAGTGAATATAAATATAGGGTCAATTTTCCCTTCATATGGGGAAATGGATAGAGAAATAAACATACGTTGTGCAAAGGCAAATCAGCTACTGGGACATCTGTCATAGGAACTATAGCAAATCTCATGGGAACTATTATTTGGCCGACATTTTGCTACGAATGTCAATCATGAACGCTTACTGCAACTAGTGAGCGCAAAATCATAACAGAGACGAGATGCCTTACAAGAGCTGCGGGAACAACAGTGAGAAACAGAATTAGGAATTAAGAAATTAGAAGACTACTAGGTCTGAAATCAGTCATGCACTTCATTAAAGAAAGACAGATATACAGGTTTGGACGCCTCACAAGAATGCACTGGAACCATTTGCTACAAAGAGCCACATTGAAGAAATATGATACAGAGCAAGGGGAAGACCACGTAAACGACGGAGTAAAGGTATCAAATACAACCTTAAAGCAGATAAATTAATACCAACTTACAAAGATCATTATAAAGTGTGTATACACGATCTTAACACACACACACTTCACTGGAGCAGAAGAAGAAGAAGAAGAAGAAGAAGAAGAAGAAGAAGAAGAAGAAGAAGAAGAAGAAGAAGAAGAAGAAGAAGAAGAAGAAGAAAGAAGAAGAAGAAGAAACAGAAGAAGAAGTGTTAATCATTGCATAAGATTATTTTGATTTTCTGAAATTTAGTTTTTCCTTGACCTATTTTGCTCTTAAGCTATGTTATGACCATCCTTTCGATGTTAGGATTGCCTGTAAGCATATACATATATCAGCTTGGTTAAGAATTTTCACTTCTACTGTTAGGCAAATTACTGTATTATATTTTTCTTTAGTAAAACAAATGCCTATAATAAGTGTTGGAGAGACGTAGTATAAAATTAAGATAATGGGGGTAACTGGATAACATCTACATCTACACAGAACTTATCACAACTAATTAAAGGAACAGCAACTTCACAGTGAGAGTCTGTGAGGGAACATCAGAGATACGCATTGAAGTAAACGCGTTCACACAAAGATCAGTTGACTCCCTAACAGTATTAAAATTTCAGTCAATAACCTTGGGGAAGAGTTCAAGGACTCCATATCCCATTGTGCTGACGACTCTGCCTTTTGGAGGAGTGGAAAACGCTGAAATCTCGGCTATAATAAATTATATCAACAAATAAATAAAGTAAACCGATGGAAGAACCAATGAGGATTTCAAATAAATTTAAAAAAAAAAAAACCTGTAGAACTGAAGTTTAGCAGTACAGCAGCTGTGAGAGTAACCAGTCCCAGTATCAAGGATAATTTTCTCTGAACGCAAAATGTCCTGGTTTTTACAAATCTAGCAATTCTCATAAGAGCAGTTAAACTGGTTTAGTTTGTGCCGAAATGATACACAAATAAACATTTTCTACGAAAAGCCAACCAACTCTGATCTATATATATCAAGATGAAATTAAAATGTTCATATCAGATTGGATTGATTCTGACAAGGGATATTTGTGCTAGAGAAATGTGCAGAAATATTTGTTCATCTGAACAACCTTTTAATCGTGTCTGAGTTTATATTGTGCCTTCGTGCTGGCAATGCAAGTGTAGAGCGTATATTGAGCCATTTACTGACATTATGAAAAGAATTAAACGTCACTTATTTTAGTTAAAGCAGTTCTATAGTAAAATCATGTTTTGATTCTTCTTGTGTGAACTTTTATACAGGGATCCGAAATCAAACACAACTGTTGTCAGAAATACATGGTTCTGAGAAATACAAAACACAAAGTGTTGATTGAGGCAGTCTGATGTTGTAAGTAAATACACTGAACATTTGTTGACAGGTTGTAGAGAATAGATAATTCTCACATATTAAATATAGGTTGTAATCTGTTGCCATTATTCTACCTTTTAATAAACGACATATATATTAGAAACATGTTTTCGTTCGTAATTCTAATTCTGTAGGAAATATTGATCCTCTAACGAGTGTCCCGTTTAAAAAAAAACAAAAAACTATTATATTTCTAAAATCTGGCCAGCCTAACTATAACACTGTTAGATGTCTTTACCTTGGGTTAGAAGCTTATCCTATTACCAGGCGAGTCCACCGAGTGGCAGGTGGTGGAGTGGCTTCTATATATTGTTACTAGATAAGTTGTGAATATGTTGTATAAGCAGACGTGAATCAACACAGGCGGTGATCATTGAGATGAAGCGAATTAGTTGGTGGGGGAAGCTATCTCTATACATCATCATCATCATCATCATCATCATCATCATCATCATCATCATCATCATCATCATCATCATCATCATCATCATCATCATCATCATCATCATCATCATCATCATCATCATCATCATCATCATCATCATCATCATCATCATCATCATCAAGTGCCATGCCGAATGGAGTAGGCGTTCATGACTCCCCACATATCTCGGTCTTTGGTTTTCTTGATCAACTCTATCGTTTATATTCCTCCATGCCACCCTCGCAATCCATCCAGCATCATGTCTCTTGGTCTACCTCTGCCTCTCTTCCCCTCAATCTTTCTAGTTGTCACGGTGTTCTCCAATGCCTCTCTTCTCATCACATGACCGAAGAAAGTTGTTTGTCTCTTTCTTATTGTTGTATATAATGTTCTAGTTTCATTAGCCTCTTTCATGGCATTCGTTGTTAGTTACTTTGGCAGTCCAAGGAATTCGCAACATTCGTCTCAGGAACCACATCTCTGTTGCTTCCAGTCTCTTCCTAATTTGTTAATTTACATTCTAAGATTCACAGCCATATAGCAAATCAGGTTCTATATAGCACCTTAGCACTTTATTTCTTACATTCAATGATATTGACTTATTGCATTCTTCATTTTCTGAAAAGCAGAAACTCTGTGAGATGGCCATCGGCGGGTAAGAGCCACCACATATAATATCTTTTTCTTCCACGCCCTTTCTCTCTCTCTCTCTCTCTCTCTCTCTCTCTCTCTCTCTCTCTCTCTCTCTCTCTCTCTCTCCCCCCCCCCCCCCCCCAACCCTGCTGCCTTGCAAGGTCTATCTTTTTAGGCAACCGAGGGAAGACAGGAAAAGACTATAACTGTATTTATCTCGAGTTAATCATGTTTCAAACATGCAGATGACACCGTCTTGTTGACAACAAATTGGGAGAAGTAAAAACAACCCACAGGAAATGATTAGAAAGTGGGCAAAAACTGGACCCTTGCTTGAATAATAGGAAGACTGAAATCATGGCGATGTCAAAGAAACAGATTGTGCCTAAATTTGCAATAAAAGTTATGACGTTATTTTGGTGCAAGTACAGAAATTTAAATATCTAGGCACATGGATAACTATCAGATGGAAGATGCTTTACATAGTTAAAGCAGAGAACTGGACAAGCAAAAACGGCATTCAGTCAAATGAAGAACATTTAATGGAATAGGTCCTTGACATTGGAAGTTATAGAGTTCTTGCATATCACATATAATCTGTTCTAACATATAACTGCGAATCCTAGACAACGAGTAAACAAGCAGAACATTCTCGGAGGCTTCGGAGGTGTGGTATTATAGTAGTTAAAGTTAGTTGCATATCCTTTAAATGATGTTGCAGTGAACACCAGCATTTTTTGCTGTTGTGATATCTTGGTACGGTTATGTTCAGTAGTTTGCCATTGCTTTCTGAACTACCTGTACATATGCCATTTCGTAAAAACCAATGTAACGCGGTCTGCTGGCAAATCGCGCGCAGCTGTGTTTCGAACTCGGGTATGTGGGATCACGAACTGCGTGAGTAAGCCCTTCGCCACGGAGCCGGCTTGTTTTATAGAATAATTCTAAACATTCCTTTCGACAGGCCAACATGAGCAATCTGAACATTTTGAGGTAGGCAAAAACAACCATCAGAAAGAGGCAGTCTTCATTTTTTTTGACCACATCATGAGAAGACAAAACAATTGTTTTGTGACAGCTGGAAATATTTGCGGGAGGAGAGATAGAAGAAGAAAGCGAGAGAAAATTCTTTACAGTCTTGTGTCATGGCACGGAAGGGAGTCAACTCACGAAATTATAAATGCCGATGGAGATTGCAAGATGTGGAGAAACATGGTCGCCCACGCCAGGCGGCAAGACACTTGATGATGATGATGATGATGATGATGATGATGATGATGATGATGATGATGATACTTTTGCAGGACCCAGGTTGACTTTCTACGTAGTTTTACGTTCAGTAGTTTGCCATTGCTTTCTGGAGAGAAGTTAACTAATTGTTAAACTGGCCGGTGTGTGGAACGATTACACTAACCCGCCGCCAGAACACAGGAAGTTTAAGTGCCACGAAGCATATTGGAGTTTTGTTGTTAGCACCAACTTGTATAGACCCACAAACTGGGTTGAGTCAAGAAACGACATCACAGCATTCGGAACATTCCCATACTAGCTCCGTCCTCATCTTCAACAGCCAGCGAAGAGTCCCAATACTAATGGTACTAGCTGCAGTCTGATTATGTTTCCGTCTGGCCTTTCCTCGGAGTACTGATTATCGGCCAGATCCGCCGGTGGCTCCCTGCCGCACCATTTTCTTCAGGCCTTGATAATTTATCTGCTCTTACACACTATGAACATGTCTATGCATAAAATGCTCAGATAATGGCGTTATATTTTTCACTGATGTAATTGGCATCAATGTTTCGCATAGCTGCATCTATTCCCCTGTATGTCGCCATCATTGCTAGAAAACTGTCTATCGTTTATGGGAATATTGTTCTCACTTTCACGAAGAGCATGCAGTTCTGGTCTTTAAATCTTCATTATCTGTCCAGTGTTTGCTTCCGAGGAAGAAAACGTTTCTGCATTTGTGTTTGTTCTATAACGTATTGTGTAGGGTCTGCAACGTTAAATTAGTTAGTTAGTCAGTTAGTTAGTTAGTTAGTTAGTTAGTTAGTTAGTTAGTTAGCGCGGTTCCAACTTCACGGCAACGGGTCGTCCCCCTTATGCTCCGTTCCTGTGCCAGTGAATATCACACAAATTGCTTCTCACTGCCTAATGTGACAAGTGGAAAAGACAGGAGTTTCAGCAAGCCAACAGCCCGCACAGGTACACTGTGCATAATGCCAACTCCAGAATCCCAACACAAGAGTCCTCAACGAAATATACAGTTTATCGTCGGTGGAATCGGCAGTCACCAGAAAGACTTCATTGACCCGGGTTTTATCCCATATGGCTTGGTCTCTTTCCGCAAGGGCAATTCGCCCGAAAGCGCTGCACAAAGTCACGAACTCCGTAGCTCCATTGACGACCCCAGGAATATCCGAGGAAAATGCACCCGTGAACCGAAAAGGCAAACCAGTCAATTCAGCAACAGTCAGGCCGCCATCGTTCCAAACATGCAGTTCACGCTACAAACAACCGCGGACAAATGTAAAAGCATTCCATACGAAATTCACAGCTCACAGTGTTGCGCCACGCACTAACTCATAGCAGGGCGACGGAACCATGCACTACCAATCCAATATGAAGAAAATGCGAATACAAACAGTAGCCACAAGCGTAATCACTCCATAGGCTTAAACGGTTTAAATGCCTATCCGCCATGTTGGGGACCGATAGTCGCTACGTTAAATAATAATAATAGTAATTCACAAAAGCAGACACTACGAGGAAGAAACAAAACAGAAAGATTACACTGTAGGGCAGAAGAATTGTGCCAACACCACATGAAGATATTAGTGATAAACATCACCTGGTTATACATAGATATATTCCCATCTGGCCACAACTCAAAACAGAAGGATTACGCACAGGGGCAGAAGAATTGTGCCGTCTCCACATGAAGAAATTAGTGCCAAACATCAATTGGCTACACACAGATATATTACCATCTGGCCACAACTCAAAGCGGAACTGGAAGTATTCCTCTTCAGCGGTGTGCTCAACAGCTTCGACTCTCTGTCTCCCGCCTCGGTGACCTACATTCTCCACTTCTGACCAGTGGACGCAGGATCTGCCAAAACACGATATGCGCACACCTGAAAATAGACAACAATTCAGATAACATGCAGATGTTGAAAAAATGTCAGCTTCAGATACGAACTCGATGTTCAATTTATTGCCTGGTATATTTTTCCGCATCTCGTCAGTTACTTACTGCAGAAATCACACAACATATACTACAGGAACTAGATCAGTCCTTCAAGCTAAATATAAAACACACAATCACACAACATAAACTAAAGCAATTAGATCAATCCTTCAAGCTTAAATATTCAACACATATATGTGTGTTTTATATTTCAGCTTGAAGGATGTATCAAATCTTTGTTTTGAAACGCGATGTTTCTCTCGATGTTTATGTAAATATTATTTTCAGCCATTGTGTAGGTGACACTGATTGTATTACACATACTTAGATAAAACCATTGCCATTGTCTTGTATTCACAACTATGGTTTCTTCAGTAACAATTCATCATCAGCATCGTGTGCCATTGCCATCTGATGTAGCGTTCATGTCTCTCCCCAGATCACGTCCCAGGTGCTCTGGATCAACCATGCTGATAAAATCCCTCTATGCCACTGTCTCAGTCCATAGAACATAATTTCTCCCGATCTGCCTCAGCCGCTTGTCCCACTGATCTTTCCAGTCGTCTCGATGTTTTCCAACTATCCTCTTCTCATTACATGACGAAAGAGTGATGGCTTTAGACACTTTGATAAAACAATTGACATTTTTTGGGTAGCAAATTCTGGACATCTCAAGTCACATATACATGACATAATATTAATACGCTGTTTCCATGAAATTTCTAACATCTAGAAAACTAGAAAATAACACACACATCACGTAAATCCTGGCATGTTAAATGTGGGTCCCGCCACATAAGAACATCACATGAACAATATCAGAACAGCAGCTGATGCAGTATTTACTGCAGGGAGTGAAAACAGTACATCAACTGGTGCTGCTATTATATATTGTGAGCAATAAGGCGTTTAATTAAATTGTAAGAAAACAGAAACATGTATATCACAGAAGAAAGAAATGCCACAAGTAAATGGGGACAATCTTGAACGATTAATCGTTTCAGCTATCTTGGAAATGTTGGACGGAAGAACCCTTCTAGAGATTATAACAAGAACCCCCATGATAAACGTAACCGCTTGCTAAATGGAAAACATAATGACCACTAAAGAGTTGACAGTTGCAACGAGAAGAAGAGTGGTAAAATGCCACACAGAGGCATTACCATCACATGCGATGACACCTGGACAATAAACAGACACGCTGAGAAAACGCTTATAACAGCAGAAATGTGGGTTTTGAGAAAATGCACAGAATACCAATGACAGACAGAAAAAAAAAACATACACAAACCTCCAAGAAACAGTGGAATCCGCAAAGCAATTAGAGAGATTAGACACAGAAGGTGAAGACTTTTCTGACATGCTATGGGTAGAAGTAAGCCTGAACACGTAATGACAACCACCAAACTTGAAGGGAAAAGGGCAAGGGGAAGACACAGAAGTTAATACTTAAATGAAGTGGCTAAATGCGTCATTTAAAACAAGAACACACACCTTATCCGAGACTGGTGATCGTGGGAGATGGGGAACTATGATCGATTACAATTATCTGGATGGCACGTGATGATGATAAAGCGTGTGCAAATTTGAATACTACTGGTGACCTTGCTATCGCAATTGAAACGACACGAATCCTCCATTATTGATGTATCATTTATTCACATTAGTGAGTCCGTTTCGGATTGTTTCCATGGAGATTCCGCCTTAACACTTTCCGAATTCAAATTAATAAAACCGGATCTCATCATAATCGACAAGCTAATAATGTTTGCTGACTTTGTCATTTGTAATCTACTTGAAGAAGCTTGAGAAATGGGACTACACGATATGATTATCTCCCTTTAAAATGTGTCCAAATGTTCGCATTAATGTTAGATGCAACGAATACCATCTGACAGCACAGAAAAAGATGGACTGACATGGACTTGGCACAATTGGCTAGATCTGTACAACATGGCTTTAGCACAACATATGAGACAACAAAAACTTATGTCAAATCCTCTTCCAAAACACAATTGACAAAAGACCACCCTAAACACGCAAAAGAACAAAGATTGTCATCAACTTTTAAGGCAACATTAGTTCATAGTTGTTTGATTGCGAACATGGCCCAACCAGTTGAACTATCATCTATATTACATGCTTAAGATAGAATCATCATATCTGTTCGAGTGTAGCACTAACTCTATGAAGGCCAATCACCTTCTACAGTCCTGCCCAACTTGCAATAACATGTAAACAAATATGCCATTAGCCAACTTCATTCCACCAAAATATGTACGGGATTAGCATGAACCTTGAGAAACAAACATGTTGTTATTACAGGCTTTAACATGAAGGTCTGAGTACGAACAAAGAAGAGGAAGTGATCCTTTTCACGAATGTGTTTGTCTCATAGCACACAGTGTGTTTGTCAAAGTGGCCTGCATGAAATGGTGCTCGAGCGCCAATGGCTCATCTACTTCATAATGTGCGACTTGTATGTGTTTTTAATACTTGATGACGATCATCACAAAACACCGGCCCACATTGACAAGGACACAATGGACACAGAACCAGAAGCTTTCTCTGAATCAATGAAATGAAGCAATAACCGAGGTTATGAATACCGGCACGCATAATTAACGTCGCTCCTTGATGATTAAAAGCAAATCAGAAATGGAGAAGTAGAAGAAGAAGAAGGAGGAGGAGGATAATGACGAGGAGGAGAAAAACACATACAACAAAACCAACAAAAAGAATAGCAACTACTACTACTACTACTACTACTACTACTACTATTACTACTACTACTACTACTACTACTACTACTACTACTACTACTACTACTACTACTACTACTACTACTACGACTATTACTACTACTGCACTACTACTACTACTACTACTACTACTACTACTACTACTACTACTACTACTACTACTACTACTACTACTACTACTACTACTACTACTACTACTACTACTACTACTACTACTACGACTATTACTACTACTGCACTACTACTACTACTACTACTACTACTACTACTACTACTACTACTACTACTACTACTACTACTACTACTACTGCTGCTGCTATTACTACTCCTTACTACTGCTGCTACTTACTTACTTAAGTTATCGCATTGTGCCATTTTACGCGCCTCGAGGCGTAATGAGCCTGTGGTGCTTGCCCCACAATTTTTTAAACCAATCGGCACTCGTTGCATGATGTAGTAAATTCCACAGAGGCCGCTTTTACTTTACAGAAAATGTCCTGGTATAATCTTATGCAGGGTCGATCTGGAAGTCCCCTTAAATTTAAAGAAAATATGTCTCTATGAAAATTCGGTCCTCTAAAAGTACTAGAGAGTTTTGGCCATCATAGACCATAACTTTAGGAAGATAGTTAGTTAGTTAGTCGAGGTTCCATCTTCACGGCAACGGGTCGTCCCCATTATGCTCCATTCCCGTGCCAGCGAATATCACACAAAATGTTCCCCACTGTCCAACTGTGAAAAGTGGAATAGACGGGAGTCTCGGCAATCCAACAAGCCCGCACAGATAAACTGTGCATAAAGCCACCGTCAGAATGTCAACACAAAATTCATCCACGAATACCACAGTTCATTGTATATGGACTCGGCAGTCACCAGAAAGACCTCATTGACCCGGGTTTTCTCACATGGCTCGGTCTCTTACCGCAGGGTGACCCGCCGAAAGTTTCGCACAAAGCATGAACTCCGCAGCTTCAGCTCCGACTACCAGGAGTCTCTCGAAAAATTCACTCGTGAATCGAAAGGGCAAAACAGTCAATTCAGCAACCGCCGGCAGCCATATTTCCGAACATGCAGTTCACTGTACAGGACAGAAGTAAAAGTATTCCACGCGAATTTCACAGCTCACGGTGTCGCCCACACACTCACTCAGTAGCAGAGCGACGGAATCATGAAATACCAGTCCAACATGAGGAAAATGCGATTGCAAACCGTAGCCACAAGCATAAACACGCCACATGGCTAACGCAGCCCTGGGGACCAAGTATCCACCGGGATAAGTGGACAACTCTGCAGCTGAGCAGAGCAGGGCACTCACGTATCCTGACAGTCAATAATGGCTGTTAAAGGTAGAGGCAACACACCTTCGTGTGGATGTGAAATACAAGGGGAAACCACCACATTATCTGCACAAGACTTCATGACAAAACATATTTCAGAGGAAGTGAACGACGTTAATGTTTGTCTTAGGACATCCTCGTCAGGTAGGGACAGTCATGAGCCACAGGTTACACCATACCGTCATGCAGCTACTGATGGCAAAATCACAATTAAAACAAATAAATGTAAAATATGAACATGGGATGTTAGGACTTAAATGAGCTTGGACAGTTGAACAATCTTATAAATGAAATGAAAAGCATGAAAATGAATATACTTTCCTTAGTGAGATGGAATGGAAGGAAACGGGCAAAATTATAACTGACAAACACACGATCATTTATTCTGGAGGGGATACACACGAAAATGGAATAGAATTAATATTAAAACTAAAACAGATAAGTAAATTAATGGTTACTGGTATATTTCAGATAGAGTTATTATGGTCAAAAGCAAACGCAAACCAAATAGATATAAATATTATACAAGTATACGCACCAACAATAAGCAGTTGTGACGAAGAAATACAACACTTTCAGGATGAAATAGAAATGGCGATGTCTCAGATTAGATCACAAGAAATACAGATAATACTAGAAGATTTTAATGCAAAAGTAGGAAAGGGGAAAATGGAGGATGTAGTGGGGAATTATGGTTTAGGTACTAAAAATGAAAGAGGAGAGAAACTAATAGAATGGGCAAATATAAATAATATAATTGGAAACAGCTGGTTAAAACATCATAATAGATGACTGTACACATCAAAAAACCGTGATAAGAAAATACTTAACCAAACTGACTACATACTTATTTTTTTTAATGTATATATACATAATAGTGATCACGTACCACATGTTGACAAATAAAAAGAACACGAGACTTAATAAGGAGATTTAGAAAGTAGATAAAGAAATTCAAGAACAATACAAAGTGACTGCAAAATAGGTACAATGCAATAGCTAAAATAAGAGTATAAATGAACAATGGGAAATGTTAAGGGACTCCATTCATCAAACTAGCAAAGAAATATTACTGGAGAGGAGCCAACAAGCTAAGAAAACATGGATGACAGGAGAAATCTTAAAGTTGATGAACAAAAGAAACCAGAGTGAAAATGACAAAGAAGAATACAAGATAAAACAAGAAATAATAGATAAATGTGTGACGACAAAAGAAAGTTGTTTTAAGGAGCAGTGAAAGAAAATTAAGGTAAATTCTATTAAAGATAAAAGAAATATGCACGGACAAATCAGTGAGCTCACGGGGAGAAAAATAAGAGTAAATACAGGATGTTTGAAATTACAAACAGGAAATATATTATTGCAGAAAGACGCTATTGTGAAGAGGTGGGATGGGTATATAAAAGAATTATATGATGGAGAACGCAAAGAATTAACAAAAGAAAGTAACATAGAAGGTCCACCTATTCTAAAAGAAGAAGTCGCTGATGCTGTCTAGCATATGAAGAAAGAAAAAAAACTGATAGGCCAGATGGAATCACAATAGAAAATTAGAAGTACGGGAGAATTTAGAGTAGATATATTAACCAAAATGATGAATGATATTTACACCAGTGAATATATACCGAGCGATATGCTGAAATCTGTATTTATAGCTATACCATAAAGACCAAGAGCTGTACTGAAATATGCCTTTCGTGATCAGGATGGTGGTATATACATCCAATCACGCTCAGATGGCGGCCTCTACAGTGCTCAGAGATTGAAGGCCAAGACGAAAATTAGCAGGGTACTGATCAGAGAGTTGTTTCTTGCAGATGATGCTGCAATTACGACTCACTCTGAGGAAGAAGTACGTCTACTATCTGCATTCTCCAATGCCTGTTCTGAATTTGGTTTAACAATTAGCAAAGGGAAGACACAGATTATGTCACAGGTGCACATGAAGTACCATCAGAAGACACAGATGTCACAGGTGCACATGAGGTACCATCAATCTTTATTGACGACGCCGAACGGATAGTGAACCATTTCACATATCTAAGATCAGAGGTCAATAGCAAATTATCCCTAGATAAGGAAATCACCATTAGTATTGGTAAGGCAGCAACAACAATGAACAGGTTAACAAAAAGATTCTGGGAGAACAGGAAGCTTACTGCCAAAACAAAAGTACTTGTCTATTAAGCCGGTGTTCTTAATACTCTTCTTTATGGCAGTGAAGCCTGGTCAACTTACTCACACCAAAAGAAAGGTTTAAACAGCTTTCATATGCGGCGTCTGCGAAGAATACTTAGTATTAAGTGGCAAGATAAAATCACAAATACTGAAGTATTGGAAAGATCAGGTTGTGTGACTGTTTGTTCCATGCTCAGTCTTCGTAGACTAGATGGATAGGACATGTTAGGAGGATGGATGCTGGTAAAATACCAAAGGACATCTTGTTTAGTGAATTACAGATGGGTAAGAGATCTGAGAGGTCGGCCTCTACTACGATACAAAGATGTGTGTAAGCGGGACATAATTGATACAGGTATTGGTAATGCACATTGGGAGCAAGTCGCCGCTAAACGTATTGCATGAAGGGCACATATCAAAAATGGAATAAAGACAAAGCAGAAAATGATTGCAGAAAGGTTGCACACTGGGCGCATGAGACGTAAGATGGTACGCGATGGGGAAAATGACAATGTGGTCACATGCATCAACTGTGGACGAACATTTACAGCGCGAATTGTCCTTATCAGTCACATTAGCTACCGGCATCGGTTGTAGTTTTTATGCCTTTTTGAAGCACAATGTAACAAACTATCGTCTGTCAAGACGGCAAGGTGCCAATGAAAGACCAAGAGCAATTGAATGCGAAGATTCTTGTACAATTAACCTCACAAACAAGATCACTAAGCTTCTACTCAGAATTATAATGAGAAGGACAAGAAAGAAAATAAAAATGGAAATTGGTGAAGACCAGTATGGATTTGTGGAAGGAAATGGTACAAACAATGCAATATATACTATTACGAACACACTATTACGAATATATTACGAACACTAATAAAAAAAATCAACAGAGACACCGAATATAAATTATACCATAGATTATACCAAGGCATTTGATAAAGACACAACAATGAACTTATTAAAATGTTGGAAGATGTCAACATTGATGGGAAAGATATCAGAATAATAAAGAATATTTACTGGAACCAAGAAGCAGAATTAAAATGGGAAAATAAAGAGGTCGGTTATGAACAAATAAAACTAAGAGTACTACAGGGTTATGTCTTGTTACCAGATCTCGTCTCCCTCTATCGGGAAGTAATAATGAGATAGATCAAAGAGAAGCCAGGAATACTAATCGGAGGTTATTATATAAACAATATACGCTACGTAGTTAGCACAGTATTGGTGGCGAATAATGCAAACATCGACAACAATTGTTGGACATTGTAGTAACAGAGTGCAAAGAAAGGACTCTCCTTGAATATCAAGAAAACAGTAACAAATGTGATATCAATTAAAAAGGTGACACCAAAATGTGAAATGGAAATATAAGGGCAAATTCTTAATCAAGTGGATCATTTTAAATACCTATGTGGCATTTATAACATCAGATGGAAGATCCACAACATAGATTAAGAGCAGAATAGGGCAAGCAATATCTGCATTTCAGAAAATGAAGATTATCTTATGCAATAAGTCATTATCACTGAATGTAAGAAATCGAGTTCTGAAGTGAAAAATAGAACCTGTTTTGCTGTATGGAAGTGAATCTTGGAATGTAAATGAACAAATTATGAAGAATTTGGAAGTAACAGAGATGTGGTTACTAAGACCAATGTTGCGAATTCCTTGAACTGCCAGAGTAATAACGATTGCTTGAAAGAGACTAATCAAACTATTACATTATATACAACAGTAAGGAAAAGACAAACTACTTTCTTTGGTAATGATGAGAAGAGAGGCATTGGAGAACATCGTGACAACTGGAAAGATCAAAGGGAAGAGAGACAGAGCAAGACCAAGAGAAATAATGATGGATGGATTGAGACTGTAGCATGGAGGCAAATCATCAGCAGAGTTGATCCAGAATACCAAAGACGGAGATCTGTGGAGAGTCATGAACGCCTACGCCAGCTGGCAGGACATTTGATGATGATGATGATGATGATGATGATGATGATGATGATGGAGATTCAAGCACATGGCAACGGCCCGGCAGTCAAAGGATTATTACTACTACTGCTGCTGTTGTCACTACTACTACTACTACTACTACTACTACTACTACTACTACTACTACTACTACTACTACTACTACTACTACTACTTCTACTACTACTACTACTACTACTACTACTACTACTACTACTACTACTACTACTACTACTACTACTACTACTACTACTACTACTACTATTGTTATTACTATTTTTACAAATACTACAATGCTCGAAGAAAAACTAAAATGGATAAACGGACTTACCCTAATGGATATAGATAAATGGAACGATCTAGATACTAAAGTCCAAATTTATTTTATATTAACAAGAAATAAGAGAAAGAGAAATATATTAGATGCACGGGCAGTACCCAACTTAGATATAAACACAGATCACAAAGCAGTCGTTGCCACAATAAGAATCATCAGTAGAAGGAAGCAAAGACCAGGAAAATACATGCGAATCAATACAGTTAAAAAATTTTAAAGACGAGGCAGTGAGGAAAAATTATGAAAAAGAGCTAACTGAAATCTTTGTAAAATTACCTATAGAAAGAAAGACAATGGAAGAAGAATGGGAGATGTTCAAATCAAGCATTTTAAATACTACAAAGATAACATGTGGAACCACGAAAAACGCAAAACACGGATAAAGAAAATAACAAGTCGGTGGAACGCAGAAGTAAACAAAGCTGTACAAGACAAAAAGGAAAACTATAAAAAAAGTGGTTGAAGAGCAAACAGGAATGCAATTACATAGAATATAGAATAGCAAGAAGACACGTGAATAGAATAGTAAAGAGAGAAAAACAAAACAGACTGGGAGGAGTATGGAGAAACTCTAAGTAAAAACTACAAGGAGGCAACTAGAACCTTCTATAAAGAGATAAGCAATGAGAACCAGAGGAGCACTCTTTGACCCAACTGAAATAATCAACAACGAACATGGAGAACCAATAAGTGAACAAAATCAAACCCTAATAAGATGGAATCAGTACTTCGATTAACTTCTCAACATCCCATCATATGTTACAGGAATTCAAGAAACTGACACAGATGCCATCGAAGAACTAGAACCAGATATACTGAAAGAAGAAATTATAGAAGCCATCAGATTAGCCCCATTGAACAAATCACCAGGACAAGATGAAATACCAAATGAACTAGTTAAAGCAGCAAGAGAAGTAGGAACAGCATGGCTACATAGACTATTCAACCACGTTTGCGTAGAACAACAGACACCACGAAACTGGGGAAATGCCATAATTATCCCAATTTGGAAGAAACAAAGGCAGCAAAAGAGACTGCACACAATACAGAGGCATTTCACTGTTGAGTCATACTGGGAAAATATTTTGCAACATTCTTGAGAAAAGATTACGAACTATTATAGAACCCCAGCTAAGCGAAACACAACTTGGATTTAGGAAAAAACAAAGGATGCACAGATGCCATTTTTGCTCTTAGACAACTTATAGAAAAATCAATCGAATTCAATGAAACACTCTACTTAGCCTTTGTCGACCAAGAAAAGGCATTTGATAGAGTAGATAGAAACAAACTGTGGGAAATCCTTAAACAATATGGAGTGAGTAAACATCTAACAAACATATGTAGAAGCTTATACAACAACAGTGAATGCATAGTGAGAGCAACTGGAGGACACTCAGAACCCTTCACCATAAGATCCGGAGTACGACAAGGTTGTGTCCTGTCCCCTCTCTTGTTTATAACATATATAGACAACATATGTAAAGAAACCAGCCAAACAGAGACCACAAGAACACTGCATGACGAGAACACAGAAGAAGAACCATCTGCAAATCTAACCATTAGAGAACTCCTGTTTGCTGACAACCAAGCACTAATAGCAAAATCAGAAGCTGAATTACAAGACAACATGAATAGTCTAAACGAAATGTGTTATGGAATATAACATGAAAATTAGCACAAGTTAAACAGAAGTATTGACTATAACTAAAGAAGAAAAAGCAACAAGGATTCACCTAAATGGAAATTTCTTGAAACAAGTAAAGAGTTTCAAGTACCTAGGAAGTATAATATCATCAAATGGCAAATCAGAAGACGAGATCGAAAATAGATGCAATAAGGCAAACCAACTCATTGGAAAAAATGGCACCAATACTAAAGAACAAACATGTATCAATAACTACTAAGAAATCACTTTACAACACAATCTTCCTACCAACTCTATGTTACCAATGCCAAACCTGGGCAATGACAGAAAAAGAGAAAAGAAAAATCACAACAACAGAAATGAGATTAATGAGAAGAATACTCAATGTATCAAGAAGCGATCAGATCAGAAATGAAGAAATCAGGACTAAAGTGGGGGTTATAGCAGCACTAGATTTTATTAGAAGGCAGCAAGTCAAATGGCTAGATTTTATTAGAAGGCAGCAAGTCAAATGGCTTGGCCATGCAACTACTACTACAGGATAATAAGAACAAGAAGATAGGATGAATTTCAACGAAACTCTGAATTAATACTCTGTTATTTCATCGTGACAGAGCCGACAAACATTTCAAGTACACATATAATGGAACAGTCACAGAGCTGTCGTGTTCAACTCTGTAAACCTCGTCTCATCGCAGCATGTGCTTTCATTAACATGACGTAGACTGAAACTGGGAAAGCAACCAGACGATCTACACCTTGCCTGGATAATAGTCTATTCCTCGAATCTTTGTATTATAACATTAACTTGTTATTTATATTATAACAGTTAAGGACAGGTATAACACGTAAACCTTTAACGCCAGGGTATGCTCTGATGAAAACATGTGCTCTTATGTATGCCTATATGTTTCCCCCTGGGCGCGGAGTTGGAGCTTGTTGACAATGGTAAACCTAACACCTGCGGTGAAGACATTACTAGCCCAGGCTTAATCTTAGCCAGAGGGTAGGTGTTGTGTTGAATCATGGCCTGGTTACATTGTAATATGCCTGTCGCAGAAGTGTCATTCCAGGACCTGTCTTGTACACATCGCTGGTTTAAGGATTTGGAGATGGAAAGGAGAGCTGTGTAACACAGGTTCCTGTAGATGGTACTTTTGTACCGGGTCGGGAGAAATGCCACTACAGCAACCGCAGCCTGATAAGATGCAAGCCAGTTTCGGGACCCAGGCCGCATGAACACCAATGCCTCAGACTTAAGAGCTAAAAGGCAAAGTCTTCCAGAAGATTCATAAACAAAAACAACAACAACAACAACAACAACAGCAAAACAACAAAGAAGAAGAAGTAGAAGATCAATTTTTTTTGTACACTGAATCAATATGTCAATACAGCAAGTGGTTTTTCATCATGGAAGAATACATAAAGCATTGAGGGTATCGCCAAACCACAATGCAGGAAATCAAAGTGATAATTTTTGTTTTTAAATTTAACAAGGAATTTAGAACATCTGCATATGATGTACACGTTTACAGAGCTGTAAATTTAGATTTAGATTAACATCTTCTAATAAGTAAAATTAAGTTAAATTTAAATTACAAGTCAATACTTGGATGTCCTTGCAGGAGAGGCACAAACTGCAGCAGTGGAAGGAAACACTAGAGACCTTAACAACACAAGGAAAATAGCAAGGAAACAGAAACAAACAAGTGTACTTATGCAAACGTTGTAACCAATTATAATGATTACATGAACAAATGGGTTGAGTACCTCAAAGGACCCACACACAAAAAGATCCCCCAGAAATTCAATCTGCAGAAGCTGGATATGAATTGTGAAAACCAATCTACAGAAGAAATAAGAACTTTTGTCAAACTCCTGAAGAATGGGGAAGCTGCTGTTCTTGACGGTATCCATGTAGAAAGTGTTAAAGTTAATATAAACACCGCAACTTAATTACTTAACACACGACTTAGCAGAGTTTGTAAGACAAAAGAAATAACAGCAGACTGAAGAGCAGGATTTCCCGTGAAATCTTCCAAATAAAGAGGATCCACAGGAATGTGTAAATCATAGAAAAGTAATGATCGAGGGAGGGTAGGATATACTCAAATGGAGGATAAAAGACGGAAGAGGCAAAGAGTTGACAAAACTAGTAAGTATTGATGAAGTATTTCTCCTTTAATTAGAAACATACCACATAAGTCTATGTTCCTAGCAATAGTCAATGCTTGACATGACGAAATAAGGGAGCAAACAGAATAGGCTGATACAGCTCATAAACCCTTGAAGGATATCGATCTATATAAAGGACACATCGAATGTCACACCACCACTTCTTCGTGGAAGTTTCTGTAAAAACAATGTTTTGGGCAACAAAGCACAACATAAACTGTGGGAAGGCAGAGCCGGAGAGGCAATCTGCCTATCGAATAAAAGACCAGAAAAAGTCCAGAAAAGAAACCTCAGTCGCCGAAATCGAACTGTGTTGGCCTAAGTGGCGCGGGACAAGAAAGCGGACATCATGGTACTACAATGCATGTTAATGCACCATCCCGTATTTTATCCATGCTAGAATAGACGTTAGCAAAAGTTGATCACAGTAGACGAAGTTGAGGAGGAGGAGGAGGAGGAGGAGGAATCTATTTTATTAATAGCAGCGGACAGCAGCACCAAGGAATGAACATTGATTTGACATTGATTTATAAACACCCCAGCCTAACTATTTTAATCCCAGCAACGGTCAACACTGATCAGAGGGAGGGAGTTTCGTGGCATAGCTTGCACCACTCACCGGACTCCGTCATTCGGCTGACGAGTTCAGTTTTCTCGAAGACTTCCGGGTATCGTCGCTGAAGCTACATAGTTGGTGCCCTGCGTGATGCTTTCGGCATCCAACTCTGGGAAAAGAGACCGAGCCATATGAGATGAAACCAGACGCAATGAAGTCGACCCTTTCAGCTTTAAACCCCGTTGTGATAGTACCGATAGGCATTGGAAATGTGTTTCGCATAGATTGATAAGATTTATAAACACACCAAAGCCATCCATTCTCTAACAGATAGCAATGGACTGAAGTGGTAAACATTGCAGATTTATTTCGCTTAGATTGATAAACATACTAGACTCCTCACCCATCTCTGGCTTTCAGGTTGAACTTTGGGCTGCAAAAACTGCTCTCCATCAATGTCTGTTCTAATGGCGTCATCCTCAACAGTTCTTCTGCTAGTTCTGGTGGGATTTGGCACGCTTCCCTACCAGATTCCTTCCTGCCTTCGGCATTTTTTAGCTATTTGAAAGTTCTGTCTCAAGTTGATCTCCTCTAATCCATACTTTCTTTCATTCATTCCCGCCTTCCTTGTTTTCTGCCTTATCTTTGTTTTGTGATACTAATTATTTCTGGTCATGTGATCCTACAGAAGTGCAGGGCACACGTCCAAGTTTTGATTGATTACTTTATCCATATGTAGCATGTTTGCCGGTCTCCCTGGTTGAGGAGTTAGCAGCTTTCTCCGTAATCCCGAATACTCTCGTGGTTGACGTGAGCGCACGAGAATTGGAAGCGGTTCGAGTCGCGCCAGTGACTTATGAGAGTATGGAGCCGGTCGCTCAGAAAGCAATGGCAAACTACTGAACGTAATCTTGCCAAGAAATCAACAATCAGCTGAAAGATGCTGATGTTGACAGCGATGTCCTGTAAAGGATATGCAAAACATTTATTTATATGTAGCATGTTTGCTTATAATATAACTGTTTCATTGCCAAGCACCTTTCACTTCAAATTTAGAACGGTATAATATGTGCTAAAGTGCTATATAGTACCTGTTTTGCTGTATGGCTGTGAATCTTAGTGTATAAATGAGCAAATTAGGAAAAGCTTGGAAGCAATAAAGATATGGTTCCTGAGGCGAATGTTGCGAATTTCTTGGACTGCCAAAGTAACTAATAACGACTGCATGAAAGAGGTTAATGAAAATAGAACATTATATACAACAATACGAAAGAGACAAACAACTTTCTTTGGTCATGTGATGAGAAGAGAGGCATTGGAGAACATCGTGACAACTGGAAAGATCGAGGGAAAGAGAGGCAGAGGCAGACCGAGAGAAATGATGCTGGATGGACTGGGACGGTGGTTGATCCAGAAAACCAAAGACCGAGATCTGTGGAAAGTCAAGAACGCCTACGCCAACCGGGATGGCACTTGATGATGATGATGACGATAATATGTAAGACAAAATAATAACTGTCTGGAATACTAACAGGTTAGGAAATAACATATATCAATCAATCAATCATGTGCCATGCCGGAAAGCGTGGGCGGTCATGACTCGCCATTTCACTCGATCACCAGTGTCGTGGATCAGCTCAGTGTTCCTGTCTCGTCCATGCCATGTGGCCAAGCCATCCAGGTATTTTCCTCTCGGTCTTCCTCTTGGTCTGTTCCCCTCGATCTTGCCAGTTGTCACTAAGTACAGACATAGTTAACAGATATAGTGTAGTTTAAAGTGCAACAAAATATTTTCTAGCAGGAGTTAACATGACGACGATGTTGGGACGGTCAGTATAATTGCAGATTGGTATAGAAGGGGTTAAAGTAACGACTGTGTTAACATGGTTAATATAATGTCAGGCTGGGACAAAAGGATACAAGTAATTAATATGTTAAGAGGGTTAATATAATGTCAGGCTGGGAAAGAAAGAATTAAAGTGACGACTCTGTTAAGAAGATCAATATAATTGTAGACTGGGATAGCAGGAGTTAAAGTGATGACTATGTTGAGAGGGGCAATATAAGGTTATGATGGGACAGCGACAGAACGAGTTAAAGTATAGGACTACGTTGAATGTATTAATAGCAACTCAACTGGCACCGATTGACTATCTCTACAACAGAATGATTTAAGTACAGTATATGAAACAGTAAAAATAATTCTTTTAAAATGTTTACATGACAAAATGGACAAAGACCACAATGGCCATATGCAAAATGATGCTCATTAAATTTCCAGACAAGATCAAGACACAGTATTTAGATTGCGAACATGACAGAGAAGAATGAACGATCTATACCACAAGTTTGAGATCCGTTCTGGGGGATGTGGCTGGGAGGTAAGGTGTTCGCTTCAGGTTTAGGATTTACAGGGTTCGAACTCAGCATAGGGCTGGGAATTTTCACAAGAATCACTGGTATCTATTAATATCACATGACCCCGGGAAGGTTAACCCGGTCAACAAATGTCCGCAGAAGTCAGATGTGTCGGTCTAACGGCGCAAGAACGCAGCTCTGCTGTAAACAGGCACAACGCAATCACTCTCATCTCATCTCATCATGTTCCTCTTGTACCTTGCGGTGTCGAGGTGAAGTATAAACTTCGTGAGAGTGCCCGGTTATGGGCTTCGTATATCGACATTCCCATGGATTCTGTTATTCCCTCAGTCCAACGTTTACGTGGTCGGCCTCTTCCTCTGTTTCCATCTGGTCTGTACATCATTGCTTGTTGTGGCATGCTGTTGACTGGTAGCCTACTTGCATGGCCAAACCATTTGACTTGCTGCTTTCTAATAAAATCTAGAGCAGTTTTAACCCCTACTTTAGTCCTGATTTCTTCATTTCTGATCTTATCTCTTCTTGATACGTTGAGTATTCTTCTCAGAAACCTCATTTCTGTTGTTGTGATTTTTCTTTTCTCTTTTTCTGTCATTGTCCAGGTTTGGCATTGGTAGCAGAGAGTTGGTAGGAAGATTGTGTTGTAAAGTGCTTTCTTAGTAGTTATTGATACATGTTTGTTCTTTAGTATTGGTGCCATTTGTCCAATGAGTTGATTTGCCTTATTGCACCTATTTTCGATCTCGTCTTCTGATCTGCCATTTGATGATATTATACTTCCTAG
Source organism: Cepaea nemoralis (assembly GCA_014155875.1). NCBI lineage: Eukaryota > Metazoa > Mollusca > Gastropoda > Stylommatophora > Helicidae > Cepaea > Cepaea nemoralis. The sequence goes on along the minus strand of JACEFZ010010409.1, from coordinate 33,251 downwards.
GTACTTGAAGCTCTTTACTTGTTTCAAGGGATGTTCGTTTAGGTGAATTGTTGCTGTTTGTTCTTCTTTAGTTATAGTCATTACCTCTGTTTTGCTTGTGCTAATTTTCATGTTATGTTCCCTACACATTTCGTTTAGACTATTCATGTGGTCTTGTAATTCAGCTTCTGATTTTGCTATTAGTGCTTGGTCGTCCGCAAACAGGAGTTCTCTAATGGTTAGATTTGCAGATGGTTCTTCTTCTGTGTTCTCGTCATGCGGTATTCTTGCTGTCACTGCTTGGCTGGTTTCTTTACATATGTTGTCTATATATGTTATGAACAAGAGAGGGGACAGGACACAACCTTGTCGTACTCCACAGTCCGTTTATACTTCTTGGTTTTTCTACGAGCAGTATGAAGATCCCCTGCCGGCTTGCTAGGCCAGTCGCAGGTTTAGGACACTAATCTGACCACAGGGAGTCCATCCCCTATGGCGAGCCATAGCCCCGTTAGCCCATGACCTCGCGGTCATGGTTGCCCGGTCTGCACCACTTGGAGGTGAGGGTTGACTTGTGTAGTCTGCGGGTCATCGGCAGGCTACTAATTTTCGCTCTTCACCCCTCCTGGGAGAGGCTAGCCGATCCTAACCCTGCTGGCTGCAGGGCCAGGCGCATTCCACACCTTACAGATCACGTCCGGAAAAAAACTCTCCGGATGAACGCAGAAGAAGATATCACATGACAACCTGATCTCTCGGATAGTCAGATCGT
>JACEFZ010010409.1:0-25000 GCA_014155875.1 Cepaea nemoralis | reverse complement strand
GAATGATCATTGCCAGCATTAGTATAAGAGAATGATCATTGCCAGCATTAGTATAAGCGAATGATCATTGCCATCATTAGTATAAGAGAATGATCATTGCCAGCATTAGTATAAGACAATGATCATTGCCAGCACTAGAATAAGAGAATGATCAATGCCAGCAATAGTATAAGAGAATGATCAATGCCAGCACTAGTTTAAGAGAATGATCAATGCCAGCAATAGTATAAGAGAATGATCATTGCCAGCACTAGTATAAGAGAATGATCATTGCCAGCATTAGTATAAGAGAATGATCATTGCCAGCATTAGTATAAGAGAATGATCAATGCCAGCAATAGTATAAGAGAATGATCAATGCCAGCATTAGTATAAGAGAATGATCAATGCCAGCACTAGTATAAGAGAATGATCAATGCCAGCACTAGTATAAGAGAATGATCAATGCCAGCACTAGTATAAGAGAATGATCAATGCCAGCACTAGTATAAGAGAATGATCAATGCCAGCACTAGTTTAAGAGAATGATCATTGCCAGCATTAGTATAAGAGAATGATCATTGCCAGCATAGTATAAGAGAATGATCAATGCCAGCACTTAGTATAAGAGAATGATCATGCCAGCACTAGTATAAGAGAATGATCATGCCAGCATAGTATAAGAGAATGATCAATGCCAGCATTAGTATAAAGATGAATGATCAATGCCAGCATTAGTATAAGAGAATGATCATGCCAGCACTAGTATAAGAGAATGATCAATGCCAGCACTAGTATAAGAGAATGATCAATGCCAGCAATAGTATAGAGAATGATCAATGCCAGCAATAGTATAAGAGAATGATCAATGCCAGCACTAGTATAAGAGAATGATCATTGCCAGCACTAGTATAAGAGAATGATCAATGCCAGCACTAGTATAAGAGAATGATCAATGCCAGCATTAGTATAAGAGAATGATCAATGCCAGCACTAGTATAAGAGAATGATCAATGCCAGCACTAGTATAAGAGAATGATCAATGCCAGCACTAGTATAAGAGAATGATCAATGCCTGAACTAGTATAAGAGAATGAATGATCAATGCCAGCACTAGTATAAGAGAATGATCAATGCCAGCAATAGTATAAGAGAATGATCAATGCCATCATTAGTATAAGAGAATGATCATTGCCAGCACTAGTATAAGAGAATGATCAATGCCATCATTAGTATAAGAGAATGATCAATGCCAGCACTAGTATAAGAGAATGATCAATGCCATCACTAGTATAAGAGAATGATCAATGCCAGCACTAGTATAAGAGAATGAATGATCAATGCCAGCACTAGTATAAGAGAATGATCAATGCCAGCAATAGTATAAGAGAATGATCAATGCCATCATTAGTATAAGAGAATGATCAATGCCAGCACTAGTATAAGAGAATGATCAATGCCAGCACTAGTATAAGAGAATGATCAATGCCAGCACTAGTATAAGAGAATGATCAATGCCAGCACTAGTATAAGAGAATGATCAATGCCAGCACTACAGCACTAGTATACGAGGCTGGCCTACCTGCTAGGTGGCCATGTGTTTGAATCCACATCGAGGCGGAATTTCACAATGTAAATGGGCTCCCAGGTAGACCAAGGCTAAAATGGGTACCCGATTTTATTCTGGGTATAAAGTCGGCTGGCCTGATTCTAACCTCACCAGCCTCGGACATACACTGACATTATCAGTATCATTTCTTGGTGATCAACCTCAGATTTACTTTCTAGGATGTTTTTACGTTCAGTAGTTTGCCATTGCTTTATGAACGAGAAGTCAACATTTAAGTCCATCTGACCGGTGTAGGAGTTGAACCCGCTACCCTGCCATCAGCGCACATGAAGTTTTATAGCGAGCGCTTTGTCCTTCCTGCATTCCACTACACTTTAATAAAATGCTGATTGCAATATTGCAATGTTACTTCATTATTTATTCATAATAAACATTAACGTTATCTTGAATTAACAATAACTCTTGTAGTTATTTTCAAAATTTCTTTAAAGTTTGTGTTAATTCCTCTCACAAGTCTTGAATTTATTCGATGGGGGAGATTAACTTATATGCTGTGGAGTACAAAAAGTTGTGTGGTGTGAGTGCTTTGGCCTGCTGTATGACTTTACTCTCTTATTATAGTTAATTCCATGAACATTCAAAACATATTCAATACCAAACAAGGCACAATAGGACTATAAACTAAATGTTAAAAATGTTTTGCATATCCTTTACAGGACATCGCTGTCAACACCAGCATCTTTCAGCTGATTGTTGATTTCTTGGCAAGATTATGCTCAGTAGTTTGCCATTGCTTTCTGAGCGGCCGGCTCACATACCAGGTAAGTTACCGACGCGATTCGAACCACTGCTGATTCTCACCGTCGTCACGCTACTTACGAGAGTATACGAGATTACGGAGAAAAGTCGCTAACCTCTAGGCCAGGAAGTCGGCATAAACTAAATAACCAAAATAATAACATATCTCTACCTAAACTTCTTATATTAACGTTATGAGACTGAATCGAATTAAGATATTTATAGTTAAACTTCAGATATATATTGTTCAACTTCAGATTATTCATATTTTAATATGTAATATATTATAATTATATATGTTATAAGGTTCTAATTACATTCACATATTCTCAGCTAAACTTCTGATTTTCATGTTACGCGTTGAGTTGTGTCAAGAAGTGACATCACAACACTCTGGACATTCCCATAAGCGCCCTAATTTCATGTTATGAGGCTTAATCAACCCCAAATCTATACAGATACTAGAACATTATATACAACTACAAGAAAGAGACAAACATAATTCTTTGGTCGTGTGGTGAAAAGAGAGACATCGTAGACCAACGTGACAGCTTGAATTATCAGTGGACAAAGCAGCAGAGGCAGACAGAGCTTAAATTACGCTGGATGGACTGAGACAGTGGCATGGAGGAATATCATCAACAGACTTGACGCTGAACACCAAGGACCTAGATCTATGGAGATACATGGGCGTCTATGCCAGTTGGCAGGACACTTAATGATGAGGTGTGACGTAATAGTTCGAGATTTGATGATGTGCCTGGTGAAGAAATGGTAATGAAATACCTTAACTTTCGTTTGACGTTTTTCGAAACATTCCTTGTATTCTGTGGTTATCAGAAATAACAATTCTCAAGGGAGCTCTAATGTATAAGTGGTTAATCAAGCGAAAGACAACGCAGAGCTGAAATGTTTTTCTTACTTAGGCTCTGCAACTGATATTCAAGCATAAACAAAACCAGATAGTCTATTTTAAGGTAAACTGCTGCCGTTTCAGTTCAGTAATTTCTTCCTGTGTATCTGTTTTGTTATTCCCTTTGTTCGAGTGCGCGGTTTACACCAGTTTGCTTTCGAAAAGAAACTTGACCCCATACTTTAGTACATTAGTACGACAGTTGTATTCAAACCTGATTTGCCAACTTCACCACATACCACATGTTATCCATCTGTACTTCTAATAACACACACACACACACACACACACACACACACACACACACGCACGCACGCACAGAGAGAGAGAGAGAGAGAGAGAGAGAGAGAGAGAGAGAGAGAGAGAGAGAGAGAGAGAGAGAGAGAGAAAGAGATACGGATTGGTCTTTGATTTCTTGTGGAAGATTGTTCCACAGCTGACTTGCGGTGTACGCGTTTTGAGTAAGTCTATCTTAGGCTTCGGGACATGTAATACATTTAGTCGTTTGTTATGTCTCGCATTATATTTAAACAACGGCCAACAGTAATTTTGTCCATTCCCGTGTAGGATTTTGTGATTTCGTTTTATCAAACTGAAAAGTAAATGTTTGCTGAGTGGTAGTTACTGAAGTCATTTATGAGGGCTAAGATTGTCAGCTGCATGTTTACTATAAATTAAACTCACAGCCCGTTTCTGGAGTGAGTAAAATCGCCTGGCGATTGAATTGTAACAACCGTCCCAGATTGTGGAGCAAGAGTCTATATGTGGCTGTTTGTGAGAAGTATAGTATATCTTTCTTGTGTCTTCATCAAGGAAATTTTGAATTTTAACAAGTTGGTAGATGTTTTTCGTTGTTTGTTTAACTAGCGCCTGAACATGGGAATTAAAAGTTAGATTTATATCATTGAAGAGGCCCAATGCTTTGTGCGCAATTACAGTTTCTAATGACACTTTTATCAATGTGAAGCTGAAGAGAGCTGTGTGTATTTAGAATTTGAAGTCTTTGTCTGGCTGCTAATAACATAGATTGTGTATTAGTAATGTTAATTTGCCTACGGTTTGCAGAGCTTCACATAGCTACATGATTTACTTCTTGTTGCAATGACGACTCCAGCACATTAGAGTTTCCAGCGTTTGTATACACTACAATCGTCTGCAAATAGATCACAGGATGACCAAAGATATAACGATAGATCATTTTCATAGATGGAAAATAACAGAGAGCCAAATATAGAGCTTCGAGTTACTCTATTATTGAAGGTAGTAGTTTGAGACCGACATTTATTGTGTGATACTACTTTATTTATATTTTTTGACATAAATTATGGTTTTAGAATCACTACATTAATGTCAATTCTCATTTATTCTAGTTTTTAAAATTAAAAAGTAGTGTCTATCACATCGAATGATTTTTTAAAGTCGAAAGACCGCTCTATATCGATTGTTGTTGTTTATATTCTGTGCCAATTTTCTATCATATTTGTTAAGGCTGCATGGCAAGAATATTTTGGTTGAAATCTAGACTGACTGTCAACTGTAATCTTGCTGCGAACTAAATACTGTAATCTTGCTTGATGAATATGCTTTTCTAGTGGATTTGATAGTGATGATAGTAAGGAAATGGGTTTATAATTACCCAGGAGACCAACGTTCAATTAGCCAGATTTAAGAAGGTGATACACTTTAGCGATTTTGAGAGCTGATGGAAAGTGGCCTTTAGCGAGACACTGATCATATACATAGGTTAGTGATTCACAGATTACTGACGCAGCACAACGGAGAAATCGAATGCTGATTCCATCTAACTCTGCTTTGTGAATTTTTTTTTTTTTTTTAATGGTTATTGGGGTAGGTATATACTTCAATGATTGCCATTAGCGGTATTGTCGGAAAGTATAGCCGGCGATCATCTTACTCTCACAAAATGCTGACAATAAAAAATTAGGTGCAAGGAGAATTTGGGATTGAAGCCATCAACTGTTCTGTCAGCTTGAACAAAAAATGACTGAATTGGTCATGTGTAATAGTATTTGATGATAATGAATATGAGAAGTTGTATTTTTTATAAAGTGTTAATTGCCTTCCATATATCCTTATTGTTTGTTTTATCGATTACTAAGTCCTTAAAATAATGTTTTCTCTTCATATGACGTATAATACTTTGTTTCTAAGGCTACGGTATAAATTGAGGTCCCTATTTTTATGTGCTTTATCTCTATCTCTCATAATTTCAAGTACTTCCTGGGTCATCCACGGCGGTTTGACGTGATTGTATTACTCGAACTGCCTTGTCTGGAATATTGATATCAAACACTTCAATAACTGTCTTCATCAAGTATTCCAGAGCATCATCCGGGTCAGGAAGTTGGTAAGTATTGTCTAGAGGTGAATTGAGCAAGTCGTGTAAAAATGTGCTTTGATTGACATTTTTGCAACTTCTATATTTCACAATTATGTGTTTAGGTTTGGGAATTGTGAATCCTTTCTTAGACCATGTGCAGCATATTGGGTAGTGATCGTTCATTGCACAATTGGGTACGGTGCATTCTCTGATTTTGTCTGAGCATGTTACATAAATGTGATCGATAAGTTTTGAAAACGATTGTGCTATTTTAGTAGCTTGTTTTACTATTTGTTGAAAGTTATACTATGCAATTATATTTTCATATGTTTTGTTAGATTTGTTGGTGTCAGTATTGAAGACTCCAAGGAGTATGATTTCCTTCCCGCTAGTGAACACCGCATCTGGCATGGTGGTGAAGTTTTCATTCCAGATGTTTCCTGTGTGAATGGCCGGGTAGATTTATTAATCCAGGAATGAGTAGGTGATGGTTAGGTATGAAAAGGCAGACAGACATATATACGCCTATCCCTCCACATTTCCACGATACATCGTGGAAATGTGGAGGGATAGGCGTATATATGTCTGTCTGCCTTTTATTCCGTTGATCAGAAGGCCCGTCCATCCACCCATCTATCCATCCATCCATCCATTAATCCACCCATCCATCCGTCCGCCCGTCCGTTCGTTCGTTCGTCCATCGTCAACCTGCTTGTCTATCTGTAAATCCGAATAGACCGTCTTGTTGTTGTGTCTATTTGCCAGTCTCTTAATATTGCACAGACTACCCGCACGTTTACCCTGTATTTGTCTGATGCCATTAGTGTGTCCATGTGAACGTCTGTCTGCTTACATACCTATGTGACTTTTATAACTTTGTTTACAGCTGCCTGCAGTCTTACATAAACCATAATTCTATATTTCCTCAGTGTCAGCATAAAACATGTGCCATTTCCAGCTTTTAACACTGACCCCAGTGTAATTATTGGCAGGTATTTACTTCACAGACTCAGAAAACGTGTTTCCCCATCTCGAACCACGGATCTGAAGCAGGTATTCTGTCGACACGTGAGCCTGCCTGTTATGTTTTTTGCTGCATTTGTTTCCAGTATTTTTAAACAACCACTTCATTTCTACAATGCACTGCCTCTTTTATTACAGTGTACCGTATCCGTGTACATATGTCGAGCTAACACTTTAAGATGCAGTCGGCAGAAGAAGCAGAAGAAGCCATGTAGATTATTAGAGATAATTGAAAGAAGTTTGATGTGAGAATTGCCCAGATCATGCATGTAATCGAAGTGGAAGCACTTTGGCACAAACACGGCCACTCCTAAATACTCTGAGAATCCGAGATATTATTGAACAAAGTGTGACATAATGTCTAATTAGCACACATAATAGAGCTCAGCGCGGCCGAAAGGTTTAGAGTGCTTGCTCTTAAACTTTATACGCGCTGGCGGCGGGTTAGAGGGTTCATTCCATACACAGGTCATTTGGACGTAAACGTTGACTTATCGTTCAGAAAGCAATGGAAGGGTATCATCGCCTAGTAAATCAACCTGGGGTTGATGGCAAGTCCTGAAAAGGACATGCAACATTTTAAGCACACATGATAAGGAAATATGGGAGCTGTGGTAGCTTGCTTGTCGGCGCCGTGGTCATGGGTTCGAATTCGCATTGAGGGGGATTCGCATTGAGGGGGATTCTAGGCTGCCTGGTCGATTCAGCACCCAGCTTAAAATGCCTACCAGGACATGTCTTAGACAGTAAAGGCGGCCAACGTGATATTGACGACATCCCCCTGAGTGCCAATTAGGCTATTAAAATGTGGGGATAGAACCATGTGCCCAATACGCAGTGAAATAGATCAGTATCTTCAGAAGGTTAAACTGAATGCTAGGAAAACTGCCCAAGTGTCAGGACCCTTCCAGCATACTCTCTTCTTGTACTATAGTTCTTAGTGTAGTTTGATAGCTGTATCGTGAGCTACGTGCAGGTTAATGTAGACAAGCACCGGGATATCTGGACAAGAACATGCTACTGGGTGGATTAGCTCAACCTCATTTTTGGTGAGATACTTTAGTCTTACAGACATTTATACTAAATATAAGATATCACATCTACTGTACTGTCTCTCCCGTTTGGAAGGATAATTTTGTCCGTATAGATAACATGTTTTACCTCTGTTTAACTGTCAATAGTTGTTTGTTACACGTGAGTCTTATCATTTGTTTCTTGTCTGCTGTGGGCTTTCGAAATTGGGTAGCTCGATACATTTAATGTCAGACAGACCTGCGTGCTCAATTCTTAAACCTTTGAAAATAAAGTTTGTTTGTTCGTTCGTTCCTTTGTTTTCTGTGTTTATGCTTAGTTGGTGTTCATTTCTCTGTTGTTCAGGCTTTTCATTCCTGTTGGTAACGTCTGGTTTACAGTTAATGTGCATATAACACTTCGGTACTGTGTCAGAGAACAGTCTCTACTAACTCACTCCGATAGACGCACGCACTTTACGGGACTTAGACGACCTGAAAGCCAATACAGCGGACTTAACACGCTATCTTCTAGAGAATTGACAACCGGTCAAATCACCAACCCACCGACCTCTACCAACCTGCTTTCTACTGAAGCCAATACAATGTACCCATGACTGTATATGACGATTGCATTTCTTCTTTTCGCCTTTATCCCACCTGTGTCACAGGTCCCCAACCAAATCCAGCCAAATGCTCCCTGTCTGTGCCATCTCCACGTTCTCCCTATATTACTCACATTTGTCCCTATGGCCCTATTAGTCATTTTATCATACATAATTATAATATTCTTATTGCCGAATCTGGATATTTCTCGAGACGAAAGGAAGAAAATCTGCCTTCTAGACTCCTTGCAGCTTTCACGGCGTCTTACCTCATCTAGACTCCTTGCAGCTTTCACGGCGTCTTACCTCATCTAGACTCCTTGCAGCTTTCACGGCGTCTTACCTCATCTAGACTCCTTGCAGCTTTCACGGCGTCTTACCTCATCTAGACTCCTTGCAGCTTTCACGGCGTCTTACCTCATCTAGACTCCTTGCAGCTTTCACGGCGTCTTACCTCATCTAGACTCCTTGCAGCTTTCACGGCGTCTTACCTCATCTAGACTCCTTGCAGCTTTCACGGCGTCTTACCTCATCTAGACTCCTTGCAGCTTTCACGGCGTCTTACCTCATCTAGACTCCTTGCAGCTTTCACGGCGTCTTACCTCACCTAGACTCCTTGCAGCTTTCACGGCGTCTTACCTCATCTAGACTCCTTGCAGCTTTCACGGCGTCTTACCTCATCTAGACTCCTTGCAGCTTTCACGGCGTCTTACCTCATCTAGACTCCTTGCAGCTTTCACGGCGTCTTACCTCATCTAGACTCCTTGCAGCTTTCACGGCGTCTTACCTCACCTAGACTCCTTACAGCTTTCACGGCGTCTTACCTCATCTAGAAGAGCCGCCTGCCCTCTTGGTTTGCTAAATCTTTAGACTTATTCATGGTTGGGTGGCTTTTGTAGCTACAATTTTCTACGTTAGAGATAGCTTGGCCTAAGACAATATCCTCTTAGTGGCCTTTAACAACATTCATTAAAACTTGAATTTTTATGATATTTTGCTTTCCATAGGGCACAGTAGCATATAGACGGACGATTGCATCCTTCTTCTGCCCCTTATCTTCTATTGGAGCATAGTCCCTCTAGCACCTCATCCAGGTCGTCCTAGCTTTTGCTATTTCCTGCAGCTCACTCCATTTCCTCCCCACACTATTAATCTTTTCCTCTAAGTCTCTTCCCTGAGGTGTTGTTACATCTTCCTCCATTGTGTGTGCCATGAGGGTTCCAGCTAAAGAACTTTCTAGTTACATCTGCATCAGGTTTTCTCAATGTATGTTGTATTCAGCGCAAGCTTATTTCAGTCACCTCTTGATTTGCTGAAATCTGTTGAATTATTTCATTAAACTTCGTATTAGAGATTCATTCATACCTTGTTAGTTCATCTATTCCAAGCAAGCATTATTTAATGAATGTTTGTAGTTTATTAGATACGGATTAGTCGTCTTTCATATTTATGATCCACATGGTAGTACTGAGTTAACGTTAAAGTTACATTTCCTACGACTGGTACCAATGTAAATTTCTTTTGATTTCACACATGTTCTAGTGCTATCAAGGCGTCTGCTGTATATTCGTATTATTAGCATCTCTATTTGTTTCCCCATCTGTGTTTTATATTGCTATCTAAATTGCTGTACAGGTACATTCAGCCTTCTTCTTTTGCCTTTACCTCCAAAGTGACATACCCTCAACCGTCTCACGCCAAGCCGTCCTTTCGTCTGCTGTCTCTGCAGATTCGTCCACATCCTCCGCAGTTTGGCCAAATCTGTCTTTTATTCTCTTCCCCGTGTATTTCTAAATCTCCTAGTATTTCATACGCACTGTGGGTTCTATGCAAGTGTCTTATTATACAATCCTCAGGTTTTCTCAATGTGTGCCCGATCCAGCGCCAGCATAATTTTCTCACGCCTTGATTCACTGGTATTTGTTTAGTTCCCTCCATGAGCTCCACATTAATGGTTTTGTCATACCATGTTAGTCCCACTATTTAGCGCAGGCACCCATTATTCAATTTGGGTAGTTTATTAGTAATTCTTGTAATTGTCCTCCGTGTTTATGATCCATATAGTAGTACTGATTTAACATTGGATTTAACATTCTAGATTTTATGCTAAGTTTAATTTCTGCTGACTTCCTCCAAGTTCCCAGTGCTATGAAATTTCCTCTTGGCCTGTGTAGTCTAATCGTAAAATTTCTATCTGTTCACCCATCTACGTCTACATTGCTACCTGCACAGTCTGCCTTAGGAAGCTATTGAATATTAAATGGCAAGACAAGATACTAGACACTGAAGTCATAGAAAGAGCGTCCATGCCCAGTTTCCACATTCTACTAATTAAGTATCAGATTCGCTGGCCTGGTGACTTGACTCGCATGCCATATCACAGGCTCCCTAAACGAATTTTTTACGGTGAGCTGCGTTGTGGTAAACGCTTCCAAGGCGGCCAGAGGAAACGCTTTAAAGACACTGAAGATCTCACTAAAAGATTTTGGAATTCATCACGACACTTGGGAGACTGCTGCCAAAGACCGAAATTCGTGGCGTACATTATTGCGCAAGGGTGCGGTCACTGCAAGAGCTGTGAAAAAAAGCTGGACAGAAAAACCACTGCAGGAGATCCTCCTCCTGGAATGTCAAGCATTCTTTGTCCACATTGTCAAAGAACATTTCGAACCAAAATAGGCCTTACGAGACATCTTAGAACTCACGGCTCCATACGTTCAACCCCACTGGATGAAATGAATGATCATCATCATTCTTGATGGACAAACAACATAACAACAAAATATTGCTACCTAAATAGATATATGATTCCACCTCTTTAAGTGCGGTTTCAAGAGGAAGATCGGGTTATCATTTGATGTGTTTATTCTCAATATCTTTTTATTTCCTCTATGAATATTAGACCTCATTGTTGTGGCCTCTCATCTAATTATTGTCGTGGCCTCTCATCTAAATTATTTATTTTGCATCTGATTTCTTGTGTAAGACAGAAACGCAGTGCCAACAGCCAGGTCTAGAAAATACAGCTGCTCTGTCAGCGTACACGGAATTCCATATCTGTCGGTAGTTATTGGTGTCTTTATAATCCAATCTATAGTCAGTAAGAATAATAAATGTGACATACTTGTTTCACTACTGTTCTTATTTCAAATGTGAACGTTAATTTTCTCAAATGAATAAGTATGCATTTCATTTCTTTATTTGTTGCATCGATCAAGTTAATGATTATATGTGGGATCCCATAGTTCCTCAACACAAGTCAGCCGTATCAGTACCGTCGAAGGCTTTTTCATTGTTCACAAATCCAATATACTCTGGAGAACTCATTTCAGTATATTACTATTACTATGCCGGCTCCATGTAGATGGCTTTAGGGACGCAATTCGTAATTCCGCTTACCCGCGTTCGAAACACAGCTGCAGACGATTTGGCAGCAAACCGTCTTGCGTTGGTTTTTTTTTACGAAATGGTATGGCCTGTTGTTCAGAAAGAAATGGCAAACTACTGAATGTAAACTTGCCAAGAGATCACATAGCAAAAAATGCTGGTGTTGACTGCGACGTCCTGTAAAGAATATGCAACTAACTTTTTTTAAAAATAACTAATTGTTACTATGCGTAATGTTCCTATCAAGCCAATTAAGGATATGTTTGGTTGGAAGCCTGCCTGTTCATCTTTTAGCTGTTTTTAAAATCTTCTTCTTTCAACTTTCCATGTGGCCATATGTCCTCAAACAATTCACCCCCAAGCCATTCTACCCTTAGTTGTCCTATGGAGCTTCGTCTATGTCCTCTCCATATTATCCGTTTCTATCTCTATTTCTCTCCTCCTCGTGTTTTGGATCTTCCTCTATTTGTTTTGCCCTGTGGACTCCAGACAAATCCCTTTCTAGTTCTACGATTCTCAGGCTTTCTCCATGTATCTCATATCCAGCGACAACGTCTTTTATCTATCTCTTAGTTCATTGGTACTTTTTTAGTTATCTCCATTATCCCAACGCTGGTGATTCTGTTACACCATTGTATTCCTTTTAATTTGCGCATGCACTAATTAATTAATTAATTAATGGTTACATGTTATTCGTAATCGCTGTAGTCGTTTTCAGTGTTTCTAATCCATACACTAGTATTGATTTAACCTTACAACTGAATATTCTAAATTTCATTTCTTTTAACCTCCACAAATATTTTAGTGCTATACAAGATTCTCTTGCTTTTGTATTCCAATTTAAGAATCTATATCTGTCCCCCATATTTGTTACGTTGCTACTTAAATAAGTGTATGATTTCTTTGCTCGATTTATTCTAATTCTCTCTCTCTCTCTCTCTCTCTCTCTCTCTCTCTCTCTCTCTCTCTCTCTCTCTCTCTCTCTCTCTCTCTCTCTCTCTCTCTCTCTCTTCCGTATGGATGTTTTCACCTATTTGTTGTGTCCCATCCAATACTGTTAACTTCGCCTGCATCTTGCTTGCTTGCTTGTGTTCGCTGGCTGTGATCTCCAGCGTGAGGTCCTGTATGTCGGATGAAAACATCCTGTTGTCCAACATCAGTGTGATGTATACAGGACCTGAGGTTTGCGTGAGTATCCGTTGTCCCATGTCTGACGTATTGGTGTGCAGACTGGTAGTTCCTCGCCGTGCAGGCAGACACTTTCCTGCATCTGATTTCGTGACTGAGACAGGAGACAATGTCATCAGCGAAGTCCTGCTCTTTGAGCTGCTTTGTTAGAGAAGTCCATTGAATTCCACTCTAGCAGTGCTTGTTATTGTCTGCATGTGTGTATTAATGGTATCTCTTCAATTTTCCACAATGATCCAGCCTAAGCGTTTCCCCGAAACTGACAATATCATTATTCCTCTATAATTTTTGCCTTTTTTGTAGGTCCCATGTTTTGTCAGCTTCGTTGGATATCTTTCTCCCCAGTCTGCTGGCATTTTTTCCAGACTCAGATAAATAATTTGTGAAATAGTTCAGTTGAGGTTTTTTTATAGCTTCTTCCGGCCTTCTACCTTGACCAGCAGCTTTCCCATCCTTGGAAAGTTAATTATGACTTCTGCATTAGTGATATACCTATGAGTGTTGATATCGGTCTAAAAGTATGGGATTAGCAGAATATGTGGAATTCGCCTTAAAGCGTGTAGAAGGGCCCTATATTTTTCACACATAATTTATATACCAGTCGGCATTCGATGGGTGATGTGATCAATGTCCCTTACTTCCCAGATAATTTCCTGATGAAAGTTTTAGTCTGGGAGTTTTAAAACATCCGCCCTAATGGGAGTTCGAACACGTGACCACCGGGCCTGCAGGCAAGCGAGCCAGCCTCTGTCCTATCGTGGCTGCCTGTTCTAGATGTATTCTAATAACATGCACACACGCATTTCAACAAGCAGTTCACAACTTAAACAAAATAAAACACAAAAGAAAGAGCTATACCTGTTGGATTAAATATCGCCACAGTGAACGAGAACGTGATCTCTAGAAGGAGAAACTCTCGGTTGAAAGCTGCAAGAAACGAAGCAAATGGCGAGGGGTGTAGTGACGTAGATAGAGGGTAAAGTGCAGACGGGCATAACAAGCCAGAGTCAACATATTCGCTGCTAGTGATGTGCCACCCAAGATAAACAAAGTCAATCAGATATCCAAAAGTAAAACAGATCCAGGGACAGGCATTTGAAGAAACATACCAAAGGCAGTGAAAAACAGAGAAGAAGTAATGGGGTATGGTATAGTGAAGCAAGAAGAATTTTAAAGCCTTAGGCTTACCACAGCGTCAGAGAGAAAAAGAATGCGTTTTTGAGTTCACCTTCAGGTGTATATGTAGCTAGTAGTGGTAGTACGCCGGTCTCTCTGGCCGAGGGGTTACACCACTTTCTCCGTAATCCCGTTTATCACGCAGTCTCGTAGCGGGCGAGAACTGGGAGCGGTTCGTCCCCCGCTGGTGACTTGCGGGATAACTGAGCGGCCGCTCAGAAAGCAATGGCAAACTACTGAGCGTAATCTTGCCAAGAAATCAACAGACAGCTGAAAGATACTGCTGTTGACAGCGATGTCCTGTAAAAGGATATGCGAATTTAAAAAAAAAAAAAAATAGTGGTAGTACAGTGGTTAGTATGCGAGAATGTCGGTGCTGTGGTCACATGTCATGCTTATTGTTCTTTTTCGTTGACCTCACAGATCATACTAGTCTGAACAGGACATCAGGAAATGTCACACACTCGCGCACCCGCGCGCACACACACACACGCGCACGCACACACACACAGGCACGTGCACACACACACACACACACGCACGCACACACACATATATACACACACACACACACATACACACACACCTATTTTTTCTAAGATCTACAAGCTGTGAGCCGGCTCCGTGGCTTGGCGTTACGAGCGATCCCGCATACCCGCGTTCGAAACACAGCTGCGCGTAATTAAGCAGCAGGCCGCGTTGCGTTAGTTTTTTTTTTTTACGAAATGGTATGGGTGCCGGTTGTTCAGAAACAAATGGCAAACTACTGAACGTAAACTTGCCAAGAGATCACCGCAGCACAAAATGCTGGTGTTGTCTCCAACGTGCTGTAAAGGATATGCAACTAACTTTTTCACAAGGTGTGGACTGCCCTTGGTCAGCAGCCAGTAGGGTTAGGATCGGCTAGCATCTCCCAGGAGGGGTGAAAAGGGAAAATTAGTAGCCTGCCGATGACCCGCAGACTACACACGTGGTGTAGTTATGTTCGTGATAACTAACATAATCTTCATATGTGGATTGTCTATCATTAGTATCATTATGTGTCACTACTTTATGGTCTTGGCAATTCTACATATCTTATTATATTAGATATAGTCATTGCGTTTTTCTTAATATAGTTTGTTTTTTTAGGATCCTCGATGGTTCTACGGAGTTCGTGCACTGAGCTGAAATTCTCCGGGCTCAGGCTTAAGTTAGGAGTAGAACGGAGCACTTATGGGTTACACCCGTGTGCCGTGATGTTGATCCGTCGACTAAACTAAACTAAACCAACTATAAGATAATGTAGTTTCTTTATTCTTCGTTTTCACGTGAAGACAAGCTGGTTTTATTTCATTTAAAAATGACCAAGATAATATTCACATACCCCTTCTCTTCCTTTGCTTACTGTGTTCGCCTTCCCTGCAAGACGGCGACTCTCACTGCTCTCTCTAGATGCCTACCCTCACAGTTCCAAGATACATACCATCAAGACTATATCTTAGATGCTTACTCTCAGGGCTCCCTCTTAGATACTTATTCTCACGGCTCCTTCTTCTATGCCCACTCTCACAGCTCCTTAGATGCCCACTATCTCGGCTCCTTCTTAGATGCCCACTCTCACAGCTCCTTCTTAGATGCCTACCCTCACAGTTCCTTCTTAGATGCCCACTATCTCGGCTCATTCTTAGATGCCCACTATCTCGGCACCTTCTTAGATGCCCACTATCTCGGCTCCTTCTTAGATGCCCACTCTCACAGCTCCTTCTTAGATGCCTACCCTCACAGTTCCTTCTTAGATGCCCACTATCTCGGCTCATTCTTAGATGCCCACCCTCACAGTTCCTTCTTAGATGCCCACTATCTCGGCTCATTCTTAGATGCCTACCCTCACAGTTCCTTCTTAGATGCCCACTATCTCGGCTCATTCTTAAATGCCTACCCTTACAGTTCCTTCTTAGATGCCCACTATCTCGGCTCATTCTTAGATGCCTACCCTCACAGCTCCTTCTTAGATGCCCACTATCTCGGCTCATTCTTAGATGCCTACCCTCACAGTTCCTTCTTAGATGCCCACTATCTCGGCTCATTCTTAGATGCCCACTATCTCGGCTCATTCTTAGATGCCTACCCTCACAGCTCCTTCTTAGATGCCCACTATCTCGGCTCATTCTTAGATGCCTACCCTCACAGTTCCTTCTTAGATGCCCACTATCTCGGCTCCTTCTTAGATGCCCACTATCTCGGCTCATTCTTAGATGCCTACCCTCACAGTTCCTTCTTAGATGCCCACTATCTCGGCTCATTCTTAGATGCCTACCCTCACAGTTCCTTCTTAGATGCCCACTATCTCGGCTCCTTCTTAGATGCCCACTCTCACAGCTCCTTCTTAGATGCCCACTATCTCGGCTCATTCTTAGATGCCCACTCTCACAGCTCCTTCTTAGATGCCCACTATCTCGGCACCTTCTTAGATGCCCACTATCTCGGCTCATTCTTAGATGCCTACCCTCACAGTTCCTTCTTAGATGCCCACTATCTCGGCTCATTCTTAAATGCCTACCCTCACAGCTCCTTCTTAGATGCCCACTATCTCGGCTCATTCTTAGATGCCTACCCTCACAGTTCCTTCTTAGATGCCCACTATCTCGGCTCATTCTTAGATGCCTACCCTCACAGCTTCTTCTTAGATGCCCACTATCTCGGCTCATTCTTAGATGCCTACCCTTACAGTTCCTTCTTAGATGCCCACTATCTCGGCTCATTCTTAGATGCCTACCCTCACAGTTCCTTCTTAGATGCCCACTATCTCGGCTCATTCTTAAATGCCTACCCTCACAGCTCCTTCTTAGATGCCCACTATCTCGGCTCATTCTTAGATGCCTACCCTCACAGTTCCTTCTTAGATGCCCACTATCTCGGCTCATTCTTAGATGCCTACCCTCACAGCTTCTTCTTAGATGCCCACTATCTCGGCTCATTCTTAGATGCCCACTCTCACAGCTCCTTCTTAGATGCCCACTATCTCGGCTCATTCTTAGATGCCCACTCTCACAGCTCCTTCTTAGATGCCCACTATCTCGGCTCATTCTTAGATGCCCACTCTCACAGATCCTTCTTAGATGCCCACTATCTCGGCTCATTCTTAGATGCCTACCCTCACAGTTCCTTCTTAGATGACCACTATCTCGGCTCATTCTTAGATGCCTACCCTTACAGTTCCTTCTTAGATGCCCACTATCTCGGCTCCTTCTTAGATGCCCACTATCTCGGCTCATTCTTAGATGCCTACCCTCACAGTTCCTTCTTAGATGCCTACCCTCACAGTTCCTTCTTAGATGCCTACTATCTCGGCTCCTTCTTAGATGCCCACTATCTCGGCTCATTCTTAGATGCATACCCTCACAGTTCCTTCTTAGATGCCCACTATCTCGGCTCATTCTTAGATGCCTACCCTTACAGTTCCTTCTTAGATGCCCACTATCTCGGCTCCTTCTTAGATGCCCACTATCTCGGCTCATTCTTAGATGCCTACCCTCACAGTTCCTTCTTAGATGCCTACTATCTCGGCTCGTTCTTAGATGCCAACCCTCACAGTCTTAGATGCCCACTATCTCGGCTCATTCTTAGATGCCCACTATCTCGGCTCATTCTTAGATGCCTACCCTCACAGTTCCTTCTTAGATGCCCACTATCTCGGCTCATTCTTAGATGCCCACTATCTCGGCTCATTCTTAGATGCCCACTATCTCGGCTCATTCTTAGATGCCTACCCTCACAGTTCCTTCTTAGATGCCCACTATCTGGGCTCATTCTTAGATGCCTACTATCTCGGCTCATTCTTAGATGCCTACCCTCACAGTTCCAAGATACATACCATCAAGACTACATCTTAGATGCCCACTATCTCGGCTCCTTATTAGATGCCCACTCTCACAGCTCCTTCTTAGATGCCCACTCTCACAGCTCCTTCTTCTATGCCCACTCTCACAGCTCTTTAGATGTTCACTATCAATGATCCCTCTTGGACGCCTACTTTCAGGGCTTCCTCTTAGACGACTACACAAAAAGCTTCTCCTTATATCCTTAGCCCCTCCATCTTAAATATATATTCTAACGACAACTTCTTAAATGCTTACTCTCACGACTACTTAGATGTCTACGCTCAAGGGCCTCGCTCAGATATCTACTCTAAGGGTCCACGCTTAGAAGCCTAATCTAACGCTCCATCTTTGGTGCTTATTCTCAAGTCACTCTTTTAGATGACTACTCTCACGCTAAAAATACCCACTATCAAGACGTTCTCTTAGATACCCACTCTCACGACTGCCACTTAGATGCCTGATCTCACTCTAAGACACTTACTCTCAAGACTCCCTCTTGGATAACTATTCCCACGACTGCCACTTAGATGCCTGATCTCACTCTAAGACATTTACTCTCAAGACTCCCTCTTGGATAACTATTCCCAGGACTGCCACTTAGATGCCTGATCTCACTCTAAGACACTTACTCTCAAGACTCCCTCTTGGATAACTATTCCCAGGACTGCCACTTAGATGCCTGATCTCACTCTAAGACACTTACTCTCAAGACTCCCTCTTGGATAACTATTCCCAGGACTGCCACTTAGATGCCTGATCTCACTCTAAGACATTTACTCTCAAGACTCCCTCTTGGATAACTATTCCCAGGACTGCCACTTAGATGCCTGATCTCACTCTAAGACACTTACTCTCAAGACTCCCTCTTGGATAACTATTCCCAGGACTGCCACTTAGATGCCTGATCTCACTCTAAGACACTTACTCTCAAGACTCCCTCTTGGATAACTATTCCCAGGACTGCCACTTAGATGCCTGATCTCACTCTAAGACACTTACTCTCAAGACTCCCTCTTGGATAACTATTCCCAGGACTGCCACTTAGATGCCTGATCTCACTCTAAGACACTTACTCTCAAGACTCCCTCTTGGATAACTATTCCCAGGACTGTCACTTAGATGCCTGATCTCACTCTAAGACACTTACTCTCAAGACTCCCTCTGGATAACTATTCCCAGGACTGGCCACTTAGATGCCTGATCTCACTCTAAGACACTTACTCTCAAGACTCCCTCTTGGATAAACTATTCCCAGGACTGCCACTTAGATGCCTGATCTCACTCTAAGACACTTACTCTCAAGACTCCCTCTTGGATAACTATTCCAGGACTGCCACTTAGATGCCTGATCTCACTCTAAGACACTTACTCTCAAGACTCCCTCTTGGATAACTATTCCCAGGACTGTCACTTAGATGCCTGATCTCCACTCTAAGACACTTACTCTCAAGACTCCCTCTTGGATAACTATTCCCAGGACTGCCACTTAGATGCCTGATCTCACTCTAAGACACTTACTCTCAAGACTCCCTCTTGGATAACTATTCCCAGGACTGCCACTTAGGATGCCTGATCTCACTCTAAGACACTTACTCTCAAGACTCCCTCTTGGATAACTATTCCCAGGACTGCCACTTAGATGCCTGATCTCACTCTAAGACACTTACTCTCAAGACTCCCTCTTGGATAACTATTCCCAGGACTGCCACTTAGATGCCTGATCTCACTCTAAGACACTTACTCTCAAGACTCCCTCTTGGATAACTATTCCCAGGACTGCCACTTAGATGCCTGATCTCACTCTAAGACACTTACTCTCAAGACTCCCTCTTGGATAACTATTCCAGGACTGCCACTTAGATGCCTGATCTCACTCTAAGACACTTACTCTCAAGACTCCCTCTTGGATAACTATTCCCAGGACTGCCACTTAGATGCCTGATCTCACTCTAAGACACTTACTCTCAAGACTCCCTCTTGGATAACTATTCCCAGGACTGCCACTTAGATGCCTGATCTCACTCTAAGACACTTACTCTCAAGACTCCTTCTTGGATAACTATTCCCAGGACTGCCACTTAGATGCCTGATCTCACTCTAAGACACTTACTCTCAAGACTCCCTCTTGGATAACTATTCCCAGGACTGCCACTTAGATGCCTGATCTCACTCTAAGACACTTACTCTCAAGACTCCCTCTTGGATAACTATTCCCAGGACTGCCACTTAGATGCCTGATCTCACTCTAAGACACTTACTCTCAAGACTCCCTCTTGGATAACTATTCCCAGGACTGCCACTTAGATGCCTGATCTCACTCTAAGACACTTACTCTCAAGACTCCCTCTTGGATAACTATTCCCAGGACTGCCACTTAGATGCCTGATCTCACTCTAAGACACTTACTCTCAAGACTCCCTCTTGGATAACTATTCCCAGGACTGCCACTTAGATGCCTGATCTCACTCTAGAGACACTTACTCTCAAGACTCCCTCTTGGATAACTATTCCCAGGACTGCCACTTAGATGCCTGATCTCACTCTAAGACACTTACTCTCAAGACTCCCTCTTGGATAACTATTCCCAGGACTGCCACTTAGATGCCTGATCTCACTCTAAGACACTTACTCTCAAGACTCCCTCTTGGATAACTATTTCCAGGACTGCCACTTAGATGCCTGATCTCACTCTAAGACACTTACTCTCAAGACTCCTTCTTGGATAACTATTCCCAGGACTGCCACTTAGATGCCTGATCTCACTCTAAGACACTTACTCTCAAGACTCCCTCTTGGATAACTATTCCCAGGACTGCCACTTAGATACCTGATCTCACTCTAAGACACTTACTCTCAAGACTCCCTCTTGGATAACTATTCCCAGGACTGCCACTTAGATGCCTGATCTCACTCTAAGACACTTACTCTCAATACTCCCTCTTGGATAACTATTCCCAGGACTGCCACTTAGATGCCTGATCTCACTCTAAGACACTTACTCTCAAGACTCCCTCTTGGATAACTATTCCCAGGACTGCCACTTAGATGCCTGATCTCACTCTAAGACACTTACTCTCAAGACTCCCTCTTGGATAACTATTCCCAGGACTGCCACTTAGATGCCTGATCTCACTCTAAGACACTTACTCTCAAGACTCCCTCTTGGATAACTATTCCCAGGACTGCCACTTAGATGCCTGATCTCACTCTAAGACCACTTACTCTCAAGACTCCTTCTTGGATAACTATTCCAGGACTGCCACTTAGATGCCTGATCTCACTCTAAGACACTTACTCTCAAGACTCCCTCTTGGATAACTATTCCCAGGACTGCCACTTAGATACCTGATCTCACTCTAAGACACTTACTCTCAAGACTCCCTCTTGGATAACTATTCCCAGGACTGCCACTTAGATGCCTGATCTCACTCTAAGACACTTACTCTCAATACTCCCTCTTGGATAACTATTCCCAGGACTGCCACTTAGATGCCTGATCTCACTCTAAGACACTTACTCTCAAGACCCTATCTTACATACTTACTTTCAAGACCCTATCTTACATACTTACTCTCAAGACTATATCTTTCATGCTTACTCGCAAGACCCTATCTTACATACTTACTCTCAAGACTCCATCTTATATTCTTACTCTTGCTTGCTTACTCTAAAATCTCTATCATAGCTGCTCACTCTCAAGACTCTATCTTAGATGCTCACTCTCAAGACTCTTACATGCTAACTTACATTCAAGACTCACCCTTTTAGATGTCCGCTGTCACGCTCCCTGTGAGATTCTTACAGTTACCATACGACTACATTAACCCAGCCAAGACGACCACATTAAGATCGAGCAGAGTATTCTTTGGCCGTTTCCTGGACCCTGATGCAAACAGTCAAGCAAAGAGTCTCTAACCACATTCACCTCGTTTTCTATCACTTCGTTAGAAGAATTAGGTACAGAAACAGATATGGAAGGAAACGCTAGGCAATAAACAGTTTGAACGCTGTATGCAAATCCTGTTTATCTTTGTCAATCAAGGCCAACAAGAAAGTTCTTAAGAGCTATATTGAGTTAATGTATGAAATCAACTCACGGACAATTAGCTCATATGTGAGGAATTAAGTGGAAGCTGCGGATATGTGGCTTTGTGGAAGAATGATGAAAACACAGTGGATGGATAGAAAGAGTAATCACAATATCATGAAAGATATATACAAGGAAAGTCGGAGTAGACGCCGGGGGAGACCAAGAAAGACGATGCTGGACAGTTTGATACTATGACATCATAAGTACCAGAAATGACTGGCAGTACTGGAGACAGAAAGCTGTGGGCAGACATGATCACCTACGCCACACGGCATGGACTATAGGTAGATGCACAGCCAGCCTGCCAGATACGTGGAAAATAACACTGAGAAGACTGGAGCAATGCACGGAGTTTATGTTAAGGGACGCAATTCGTATTTGTTACGCCTACTCAAGTACACAAAGAAAGGACTGCGCTGCATGTTTTTGTGCAAGAAAGCGGTGTAACGCCAAGTCATTGTTACGGTGCCAAACTGTGAACGAAGTTGCGCGTAGAAATGAAATGCGTACAGGTAATAAGTAAAACATCATTCACACGTACTGATCGATTCCCGTAGAGAATAAAGGTAAAGAACCGATAACACACTAAAAATGAACATTTGAAAGCTATAGCCACGCGAGAATTCGAAACTGCAACCTAAAAATAACTATAACACGTCGCCGAAATAACAGCACTTGTAAAAGAAGGGGATTCTTTGTCAGGCCATAGGACGTTTGGGTGTATGTTGCTCATTCATTCAGTTAGTTAGTTTGTTAGTTAGTCGAGGTTCCAACTTCACAGCAACGGGTCGTCCCCATTATGCTCCATTCCCGTGCCAGCAAATATCACACAAAATGCTCCCCACTGTCCAATGTGAAAAGTGGAATAGACAGGAGTCTCGGCAATCCAACAAGCCCGCACAGGTACACTGTGCATAATGCCGCCGTCAGAATGCCAACACAAAATTCATCCACGAATACCACAGTTCATCGTCGATGAACTCGGCAGTCACCAGAAAGACCTCATTGACCCGGGTTTTCTCACGTGGCTCGGTCTCTTACCGCAGGGCGACCCGCCGAAAGTGTCGCACAAAGCACGAACTCCGCAGCTTCAGCGCCGACTCCCAGGAATCTCCCGAAAAATGCACTCGGAACCGAAAGGGCAAAACAGTTAATTCAGCAACAGCCGGTAGCCATTGTTCCGAACATGCATGTCACTGTACAGGACAGATGTAAAAGCATTCCACGCGAATTTCACAGCTCACGGTGTTGTCCACGCACTCACTCAGTAGCAGGGCGACGGAACCATGTAATACCAGTCCAACATGAGGATGGCAAACCGTAGCCACAAGCATAAACACGCCACAGGCCCCAACGGTTCAATGCCTAACCGCCATGCTGGCGACCGGAAGTCCGCTCATTCATTCATTCATTCATTCAGTAGCATGTCATTTGCAGAACCTCGCTTCCAAAACAACCTTCCGGAAAACACCTCGATCATAAGCAAGATGCCCCGCGTCCAATACTCCCATCTAGAGATCATCCTGCACCTATCTTCTCTTTGGCCTTCCTCTTCCTCTCTTCCCAGGCATATACCTCTCCATTATTGCTCTCGCCAAACTTTCGCCGACGTTTTAAGTGGCCAAAATATTTCAATTTTCTTTGTTTTATCGTCTTTAATAGCCTAACCTTCTTCAATATTCAGCTCTTGAAGTATGGATCATTTATTCTTTTCTTTATCCAAGATATTCTTAGAACTCGTCTATAACATTTATATTCAAAGGCATATATGCGCTGTTCAGCCTGTTTAGTAAGTGTCCAGGTTTCACAGGCATATGTTGCAATGGGAAAGATGCATGCTCTTAAAAATCAATTTAGTGTCCACTACCCTTGTGTCATCCTGATCAAGAAAGACGGGGCCATGAGTCAAAGAAACAAGACCAATGCCTTCCCGTACGACACCACTGGTCAAGACGCCATAAGCAAGATCAGAAGACGGAAACTAACTTCCTCCCGTAGGAGACAAGAAAGATGGCTGCAGCCACCATGGTGGAATGGAGAGGTCGAGAAGGTGTGGCTGGGAAAGAGGCAGGCTGTCAAAGACTGACAAAAGGCCAGAAAGGCTAACATGCCACAGGTTGAGTTGGCGAACCTGAAGACTGAGGTCGTTAGGACGACGACTTTATTCAAATCCTGCGCCAAACAGGCCAAGGCCGACAAATGGGACGAGTTCTGCAGGAAGGTTGCTCCGAGCAATCTCTTACGACATTCTGGCGCCTCCACAAGAGCATGAACGGTGCTGCACAACGTAGGGGTATTCCAGACTTTCAAGGCACAGACCTCGCATGGAAAAAGTCGGATGCGGATAAAGGTAAGGCCCTTCTTGCACGCTACATAGAACAGACTGACCAGAAATTGAGCCCGCCAGACAGAGGACCACAACAACACTCTCTCAGTTGTGCGAGGGGGTCGGGACAGACGAAGAATGGGCAATCACAGTTGACATATTGCGTGCGATGCTCAAGAAATCACCTAACACCGCCCCAGGCCCAGACGGCATCCGATATGGTGACCTATGGTGATATCAGATGATGACATGGAAGAACTGGCCAGAGAATTCAACACCAGTATCCAGAGGGGTCAGGTCAAAGAAGAATGGCTACACAGCTACTTGCTGCCGCTGCCAAAACCGAACAAAGGACCACTCCAAGATAAGCGGCTACAGAATCATTACGATGCAGAATACTGTTGGCAAGCTACTGGAGAAAATTGTAGCACACAGACTTGCCTGGGACTTGGAACAGCTCGGCTGCTTCCCGCCACACTTGGAGGATACAGACGCAACAAAGAGTCATGGCTGAATGCGGCGTCTTTGCTCAAGATGTTTACGAAGGATTTCAGGTCAGAGAAGAGACATGTGCGGCCGCCATAGACTTAGAGGACGCATATAACAGAGTATCTTTCGAGCACTTGATGCAAACCCTCCTCAGACTGAAAGTGCACCCCCCCTGACGAGGATAGCTGGCCCCAAAAATTCTAAAACCCCCAAAGGAAGGTGGTTTTTGGTTTTTAAGAATG
>JACEFZ010010408.1:82500-269005 GCA_014155875.1 Cepaea nemoralis | reverse complement strand
TTTGAATACTATGTGTGTTTATTTATGTAAACAAAACTAAAACACACATGTTGATTAACCAACCAAACAAAAACACAAATGTAGAACAAACCAACCAAACTAAAACACACATGTAGAACAAACAAACATAACCAAAGCTGCAGCAGCACAGAAACAAAGCCGAGTCAGCACAACCCTAGCTCCACATTCAGCAGACAACAGAATGACAACAACAGCATTAGACAAGATGCACATGGCCATATTTGTTATTTCATATCCTCAGTTCCCTTTACAATGAGAGCACAGAGCTAAGATACTCAGCCAATGACCTCTCACCTTCAGGCTATTTTTGTAGATGTATGTTGGATTAGAAAAATTGCCTTTCTTGCTTTCGATCATTTCACTGAAGATGATGATTTGTTCAAAGAGAAACACTCGTCTTTCCTTGAACTTCTGCTGCCCACCGGACGACACCTCCGACACCAGCAGGGTATCCTGGGAACACACAATCATAAGCATCAGACATGTGATCATATCAATCTGTGATATATAAACATCACATATGTGATTACATCAATCTGTGATATATAAACATTGGACATGTGATTACATCAATCTGGGGGGGGGGGGGGGGGGGGGGTACGGGGTGTCAGGCATTGGTAGCACCTTTGGTAAGGATGGCTCTCATGTCCTTTCATGACCCATCCCCCACTGGTCCAAGTCTGACACCCAGCTCGTGCCTGTGGCTCCTAGTAGCTGTCAGCATGCGACAGCGGCCACCCCCCGGGCAACAGCTGTGAGAGGCTGGCTAAACCAGGCATGGGTATCCGATTTGGTGTCAAACCAAGTGGTAAACTAGGGTATGCCTACCCAGCATGTGAAGACAGGATTCGGCAGACAGCGCGGAAGAAATCATTCCTGATTCAACGGGCGTTTACCTGCAAAGCGTTGTGGAACGTAATGAGCACGGCAAGGCACGTAGAGCGCCCTGGTCATCCACTGCACCTGTATTCGTCTCCAATCGTCTCGACTTGTCTTGCCACTGGACTCAGATGGACTCAGGCGAGAGAGTGAGGTGGACAAATTGTGCAACTCTTCCTCACTTTAATCCAAGTCATTCTTCATCCAACGTCACATATTACATCGTGGATGCACCCTCGCTCGAAACACTGGCACCTCATTGACTATGTCATCGTCAGGAGGAGTGACAGACAAGACGTTCGAGTGACAAAATCCATGTGTGGTGCCGAATGTTGGACAGACCATCGTCTCATTGTCTCGAAAATGAACATCCACATCAGGCCACCACGGCGTCCTCAAGGGGCGAAAATGCAAACAAAGCTAAATGTCACCCGCCTAAACAGCAAGAAAATGCAGCAGTCGTTTGAAAATATGCTGGAAGTCCGCCTCAAGCCCAATGCTGAAGCTAAACAGGATACAGAAACAGAATGGAGAGCCCTAAAGGACACAATTTACAACACTGCTATGGAAATCCTGGGACCAGCCCCCCGAAAGCATAAAGACTGGTTTGATGAAAATTCCGAAGACATCAACCAATTGCTGGCCGAGAAACATCTTCTCCTCAAGGCACATTTTAATGACCCAAAGTCAACATCAAAAAAAGATGCTTTCAAGAACATTCAGAGAGTAGTGCAGCAGAAACTTCGGCACATGCGGGACTCCTGGCTGAGCAGTAAAGCTGATGAAATTCAGGGCTTTGCTGACAGACATGATATGAAAAACTTCTACGACTCACTGAAAGCGGTCTATGGTCCTTCATCACCAGGCATAGTTCCCCTCCTCAGTGCAGACGGGGGAACATTGGTCACCGATAAGAAAGAAATCCTCCAACGCTGGGCAGAGCATTTCAGCAAAATCTTAAATGTAACTTCCTTCTTCGATGATGAAACCATCAACTGCCTTCCTCAAGTTCCCACCAATGAGACACTTGATGACCTGCCAACCATTAGTGGAAATAAACAAAGCCATCCAGCAACTCTCCAGCGGCAAGGCACCTGGTCCTGACTCCATCCCAGCAGAGATATACAAGGCAGGTGGGCCGGTCCTAACAGAGCAGCTTCACCAAGTCTTCACAAACATATGGATGAACGAGACCATGCCACAAGATTTTAAGGACACGTCAATAGTCCACCTTTACAAACGTAAAGGAAACCGCCAATCCTGTGACAACCATCGAGGCATCTCCTTGCTTTCAATTGCAGGGAAGATACTCGCCAGAATTCTTCTCAATCGCCTCACAGCCCATCTCGATCAAGGTCTTCTTCCTGAGAGTCAATGTGGCTTCAGAAAAGAACGTGGAACTGTTGACATGATTTCCGCTGCAAGGCAGCTGCAAGAGAAATGTCAGGAACAGAACTGCGAAATGTTCTCCACTTTCATTGACCTTACCAAGGCTTTTGATACAGTCAGCAGAGAAGGACTGTGGAAGATTATGGCAAAATATGACTGTCCACGAAAGTTTGTCCAAATAGTGCGGCTATTTCATGACGGCATGCAGGCAAGAGTACAGGAAAATGGTGAACTGTCTGAACCCTTTCCTGTCACCAATGGAGTGAAGCAAGGATGTGTCCTGGCACCAACACTGTTCAGCCTCATGTTTTCAGCCATGCTGATGAATGCCTTCGAGAACGACGACATTGGAATAGACATCAACTACCGTATGGATGGAAAGTTATTCAATCTCAAAAGGCTGAAAGCTAAAACCAAAATTAACAGCGGCACCGTCAGAGAGCTCCTGTTTGCTGATGATTGCGCTCTATACGCCAACTCAGAGGCGGACATGCAACATAATGTTTCAGCTTTCTCACATGCCTGTGCCAACTTTGGTCTCAATATCAACTTGGAGAAGACTGTAGTTATGTACCAGCCAGCTCCAGGGAATAATCACACTGTGCCGAATATCAAAGTGAATGATCATAGACTAAGTGTTGTGGACAAATTCACCTATCTTGGCAGCACTGTGTCACAAGCTGCCACAATCGATGATGCAAGAATCTCCAAGGCCAGTGCAGCCTTTGGCAGACTGTACAAGAATGTATGGGACAGAACTGGAATAAGCCTGCAAACAAAGCTAAAAGTCTACAAAGCAGTTGTATTATCCACACTGCTATATGCTTGTGAAACCTGGACTGTTTATCAGCGACACGCTAGGAAATTAAACCACTTCCACACAGTCTGCCTAAGGAAGCTACTGAAGATTAAATGGCAAGACAAGATTCCAGACACTGAAGTCCTAGAAAGAGCATCCATGCCCAGTATCCACACTCTACTGATGAAGAATCAGATTCGCTGGGCTGGTCACTTGACTCGCATGCCAGATCACAGGCTCCCTAAATGAATTTTCTACAGCGAACTGCGTTGTGGTAAACGCTCCCAAGGTGGCCAGAGGAAACGTTTTAAAGACACTCTGAAAATTTCACTGAATGCTTTTGGAATTCATCATGACACCTGGGAGGCTGCAGCCAGAGACCGAAATTCATGGCGTGCATCATTGCGCAAAGGTGCAGTCATATGTGAGGCAACCAGGACTGCAAGAGCTGTGAAGAAAAGGCAGGACAGAAAAACCACTGCAGGAAATCCTCCTCCAGAGACGTCAAGCATTCTTTGCCCACATTGTCAAAGAACATTTCGAGCCAAAATAGGCCTTATCAGCCATCTTAGAACCCACGGCTCCACACCCTCAACCCCACTGGATGAAATGAATGGTCATCATCATTCTTGATGGACAAACAACAACAACACATCAATCTGTGATATATAAACATTGGACATGTGATCACATCAATCTGTGATATATAAACATAAGACATGTGATTACATCAATCTGTGAAATATAAACATTGGACATGTGATTACATCAATCTGTGATATATAAACATAGGACATGTGATCATATCAATCTGTGATATATAAACATTGGACATGTGATCATATCAATCTGTGATATATAAACATTGGACATGTGATCACATCAATCTGTGATATATAAACATAGGACATGTGATCACATCAATCTGTGATATATAAACATTGGACATGTGATTATATCAATCTGTGATATATAAACATCACATATGTGATTACATCAATCTGTGATATATAAACATAGGACATGTGATTACATCAACCTGTGATATATAAACATTGGACATGTGATCATATCAATCTGTGATATATAAACATCACATATGTGATTACATCAATTTGTGATATATAAACATAGGACATGTGATTAAATCAATCTGTGATATATAAACATTGGACATGTGATTACATCAATCTGTGATATATAAACATTGGACATGTGATTACATCAATCTGTGATATATAAACATTGGACATGTTATTACATCAATCTGTGATATATAAACATTGGACATGTGATTACATCAATCTGTGATATATAAACATTGGACATGTGATTACACCAATCTGTGATATATAAACATTGGACATGTGATCACATCAATCTGTGATATATAAACATTGGACATGTGATTACATCAATCTGTGATATATAAACATTGGACATGTGATTACATCAATCTGTGATATATAAACATTGGACATGTGATTACATCAATCTGTGATATATATATAAACATTGGACATGTGATTACATCAATCTGTGATATATAAACATTGGACATGTGATTACATCAATCTGTGATATATAAACATCAGACATGTGATCATATCAATCTGTGATATATAAACATTGGACATGTGATTACATCAATCTGTGATATATAAACATTGGACATGTGATTACATCAATCTGTGATATATAAACATTGGACATGTGATTACATCAATCTGTGATATATAAACATTGGACATGTGATTACATCAATCTGTGATATATAAACATCAGACATGTGATCATATCAATCTGTGATATATAAACATTGGACGACATGTGATCACATCAATCTGTGATATATAAACATTGGACATGTGATCACATCAATCTGTGATATATAAACATTGGACATGTGATTACATCAATCTGTGATATATAACATTGACATGTGATTACATCAATCTGTGATATATAAACATTGGACATGTGATCACATCAATCTGTGATATATAAACATTAGGACATGTGATTACATCAATCTGTGATATATAAACATTGGACATGTGATTACATCAATCTGTGATATATAAACATGGACATGTGATTACATCAATCTGTGATATATAACATTGGACATGTGATTACATCAATCTGTGATATATAAACATTGGACATGTGATCACATCAATCTGTGATATATAAACATTGGACATGTGATTACATCAATCTGTGATATATAAACATTGGAGACCCATGTGATAATTACATCAATCTGTGATATATAAACATTGGACATGTGATACATCAATCTGTGATATATAAACATGGACATGTGATCACATCAATCTGTGATATATAAACATTGGACATGTGATTACATCAATCTGTGATATATAAACATTGGACATGTGATCACATCAATCTGTGATATATAAACATGGACATGTGATTACATCTATCTGTGGACATGTGATTACATCAATCTGTGATATATAAACATATGTGATACATCATCTGTGATATATAAACATAAGACATGTGATTACATCAATCTGTGATATATAAACATTGGACATGTGATCACATCAATCTGTGATATATAAACATCAATACATCAATCTGTGATATATAAACATTGGACATGTGATTACATCAATCTGTGATATATAAACATTTGGACAATCTGTGATCATGTGACATCAATCTGTGATATATAAACATTGGACATGTGATTACATCAATCTGTGATATATAAACATTGGACATGTGATTACATCAATCTGTGATATATAAACATTGGACATGTGATTACACAATCTGTGATATAAAATGGACATGTGATTACATCAATGATATATAAACATTGGACATGTGATTACATCAATCTGTGATATATAAACATTGGACATGTGATTACAAATCTGTGATATATAAACAGACATGTGATTACATCAATCTGTGATATAAACATGGACAAACATCAAGACATGTGATTACATCAATCTGTGATATATAAACATTCGACATGTGATCACATCAATCTGTGATATATAAACATTGTGATACATCAATCTGTGATGGACATGTGATTACATCAATCTGTGATATATAAACATTGGACATGTGATCACATCAATCTGTGATATATAAACATTGGACATGTGATTACATCAATCTGTGATATATAAACATTGGACATGTGATTACATCAATCTGTGATATATAAACATTTGGACAATCTGTGATTACATGTGATCAATCTGTGATATATAAACATTGGACATGTGATCACATCAATCTGTGATATATAAACATTGGACATGTGATTACATCAATCTGTGATATATAAACATTGGACATGTGATTACATCAATCTGTGATATATAAACATTGGACATGTGATTACATCAATCTGTGATATATAAACATTGGACATGTGATTACATCAATCTTTGATATATAAACATTGGACATGTGATTACATCAATCTGTGATATATAAACATTGGACATGTGATTACCTCAATCTGTGATATATAAACATTGGACATGTGATTACATCAATCTGTGATATATAAACATTGGACATGTGATCACATCAATCTGTGATATATAAATATCACATATGTGATTACATCAATCTGTGATATATAAACATTCGACATGTGATCACATCAATCTGTGATATATAAACATTGGGCATGTGATTACATCAATCTGTGATATATAAACATTGGACATGTGATTACATCAATCTGTGATATATAAACATTGGACATGTGATCACATCAATCTGTGATATATAAACATTGGACATGTGATTACATCAATCTGTGATATATAAACATTGGACATGTGATTACATCAATCTGTGATATATAAACATTGGACATGTGATTACATCAATCTGTGATATATAAACATTGGACATGTGATCATATCAATCTGTGATATATAAACATTGGACATGTGATCACATCAATCTGTGATATATAAACATTGGACATGTGATCACATCAATCTGTGATATATAAACATTGGACATGTGATTACATCAATCTGTGATATATAAACGTTGGACATGTGATCACATCAATCTGTGATATATAAACATAGGACATGTGATCACATCAATCTGTGATATTATGGACGTTTATTTGAAACCCGTTCCAATGGCTTTATTACAAAAGCATGAAGGAAACATTAACAGGTGTGATAGAATTAAAGAAAGCATTCATTTTGAATGAATTATGCACCATGGGTTGGTCAGAAGAAGTCGCCGCAGGTATTCAGGCAAGCATCCCATTGCTTAGGTAGGCAGCAAATGCCGTCCGCAAAAAAAGGATTGTGGTTGCTCACTGAACCAAGTGTTTACCGCGTTCATTATGTCTGCATCTGTGTGAAATCGTTGCCCCTTGAGAGCTTATTTTAGAAGCCCGAACAAATGAAAATCACATGGTGACAAATCAGGACTATAGGCTGGATGTTGCAGAATTTCCCACTTCTTCCTTGCTAATGCTTCCTGCGCAATCTTTACGACATGCGGACAGGCAATATCGTGCAACAAAATCACACCGCGAGAAATCATGCCGGGTCGTTTATTCTTTATGGCTTTTTGAAGCTTGTCTAGTGTTTGCAAGTAGTGGGCAGAGTTGATGTTGACACCAGGTTCTTTAAAGTCAACCAACAATAGCCCTTCATGGTCAAAAAATGCGCTCAGCATAACCTTACCAGCGGAAACCTGTAACTTGAATTTTTTGACGTTTGGTGATCCAGCAAGAATTTGGACTAGAGCAAGTCACTAGATTGCTGAACACATTATATGATACTGGAGATATACCTTCTGAATTATGTAATTCTGTATTTATTGCAATCCCAAAGAAACCAGGAACCTTAGAATGTGATCAACATAGAACAATTAATATAATGAGTCACATCACAAAGATTTTGTTACGAATTATCATGCAAAGAGTGAGGAAGAAAATACAACCTGAAATAGGGGAAGAACAATGTGGGTTTGTAGAAGGAAAGGGTACAGTAAATGCTGTGTATATGCTACGAACAGTTATTGAACGTGCTTTAGAAGTAAACAAGGATATACATCTTTGCTTTATTGACTACACAAAGGCTTTTGATAGAGTTAGACATGTCAACACTGTGGATATGCTTGCAAATCTACAAATTGATGGGAAAGACATTAGACTTATAAAAAACATATATTGGAAACAACAAGCTGCCATAAGGATTGTTAATGAAGTAGGACAATATCAACCTATTAAGAGAGGTGTTAGGCAGGGATGTGTAATGTCTCCAGATCTTTTTTCCCTATACAGTGAAAATATTTTCAGAAATGTAGAAGACCTAAATGGAATCAGCATTAGTGGATGAAACATAAATAACATTAGATATGCAGATGATACAGTATTGATTGCAGACAATGCACAGGATCTGCAACAATTAGTAGACGCTGTTGTTGTACACAGTGAGCAGCTGGGGTTGGAATTAAATTGTAGGAAGACACAGGTTATGGTCGTCACTAGGAAGAACGAAGTACCACAATGTAATATACAAGTAAATGGGAATATTCTTCAACAAGTGAATCGGTTCAATTATCTCGGAACAGTCATAACATCTGATGGGAGATGCCTTGAAGAGATTAGAACAAGAATCGCCATTGCGAAAGTAGCCTTTAGCAAGATGAAAAACATTCTGACCAATAAAATGATGTCAATTGAAACGAGAAAAAGAGTGTTGAGGGGATACATAGAGCCTGTTCTTTTGTATGGATGTGAAACTTGGACAATGTGCAGTCAAGCTGAAAAATATCTGATGGCTGCAGAAATGTGGTTTCTGAGGAAAATGCAAAGAATACCATGGACAGATAGAAAAACCAATGACCAAGTATTACAAGAGACAAATGAAAATCGTAGATTGATTAGAGAAATTAGACATAGACAGTCAACATTTTTTGGACATGTTATGAGAAGAAATGGACTGGAGAACTTAGTGAAAGCTGGCAAGATCGAAGGGAACAGACCAAGAGGAAGACCGAGAGGAAAATACCTGGATGGCTTGGCCACATGGCATGGACGAGACAGAAACACTGAGCTGATCCACGACTCTGGTGATCGAGTGAAATGGCGAATCATGACCGCCCACGCTTTCCGGCATGGCACATGATTGATTGATTGATCCAGCATGCTTCCATTGCATGCTCTCTCTTTTGCTTCTCGGCTCAAAGTGGTGACACCATGATTTATCGCCTGTCACTATGTGGAAGAAAAATGCATCACCTTCCACTCAGCAAGTGGTTCAAACACCATCCCATGCGTTCCTCTTTTTAGTGGTCGGTCAACATCCATGGTACCCACTGTAAACACCTTCCGATATTGCAGTTTCTTACAAACGACCTTTTGAATTGTCCCAATTGACACATCAAATTCTTTTGCTAGTGAACGTATGCTTCAACAATGGTTCATCTGTACTGCTGCATCAATTTTGGCGATAGTTTTTTTCTGTTGCTGCAATATGCGCTTGACCCGGCCGTCGAAAATCTGTTATGAACTGACGTCCTTTCCGAAACATTCGTGCCAATTCTGTCACTGTTGTCTTCGACACACATTTGTTACCGTACGCTGCCTGCATTCTGCATGAATGTCCACTGGTCGACATCCTTCAAATGAAAGAAACTGAATCACCGCTCTTTAAGCTTCTTTGGACGGATTTTGGCTAGGAGAGACCATTCAGGGCTAAGTATAGAAATCTGGTCCAACAGGTGGAGGTTTGTCCTGGTGTCAGTCAGATTGAACCAGTCATCTTGTAGAGATTTGTGTCAGTCAGACTGAATCAGTCATCTTGTAGAGATTTGTCCTGGTGTCAGATTGAGAGACCGCCTGTCAATGTGCCAGGCCTGGGAGGCCCACCATCCAGTATTCTCACAGCCATTGAAGCACGCCCTACACCTTGACAGCGACATGTAAACACCTTATGAGTGACCAGTATACATGTGTCCACTTGTATGTGGTGACACTTCTCTCTTAAACAGACATCAACTTACATGAACCCTGTTTACATGTACACTTGTATGAATTTACACATCCACATCAACTAAATGCACCCCATGCATCATTATGCAAGGGTGCAGTCACTTGTGAAGCAACCAGGACTGCAAGAGCTGTGAAGAAAAGGCTGGACAGAAAAACCACTGCAGGAGATCCTCCTCCTGGATCATCAAGCATTCTTTGTCCACATTGTCAAAGAACATTTTGAACCAAAATAGGCCTTATCAGCCATCTTAGAACTCACGGCTCCATACTTTCAACCCGACTGGATTAAATTAATGGTCATCATCATTCTTGATGGACAAACAACACTTGCATATACCCTGTTTACAATTACACTTGCATGAACCCTGTTTACACATCCACTTGCTTGAACCCTGTTTACATGTCCACTGGCATGAACCCTGTTTGCACATCCACTTGCATGAACCCTGTTTACACATCCACTTGCTTGAACCCTGTTTACACATCCACTTGCTTGAACCCTGTTTGCACATCACCTTACATTTACCCTGTTTACATGTCAACTTAAATTAACCCTGTTTACATGTCAACTTACATAAACCCTATTTACATGCCCACTTAATGAACCCTGAATACATGTCAACTTACATGAACCCTGTTTACATGTCCACTTAAATGAACTCTGTTTACATATCCACTTAAATGAACCCTGTTTACACATCTACTTACATGAACCCTATTTACACATCCACTTACATGAACCCTGTTTACACATCACCCACTTACATGAACCCTGTTTACACATCCACTTATATTTCCACTTACATGAACCCAGTTTACAAATCCACTTACATGAACCCTGTTTATACATCCACTTACATAAACCCTGTTTACATGTCAACTTACATGAACCCTGTTTACATGTCAACTTACATAAACCCTGTGTACAGTCCACTTACATGAAACCTGTGTATATGTCAACTTACATGAAACCTGTTTATATGTCAACTTACATGAAACCTGTTTACATGTCAACTTACATGAAACCTGTTTATATGTCAACTTACATAAACCTTGAGTACAGTCCACTTACATGAAACCTGTTTATATGTCAACTTACATAAACCCTGTGTACAGTCCACTTACATGAAACCTGTTTATATGTCAACTTACATGAAACCTGTTTATATGTCAACTTACATAAACCTTGAGTACAGTCCACTTACATGAAACCTGTTTATATGTCAACTTACATAAACCCTGTGTACAGTCCACTTACATGAAACCTGTTTATATGTCAACTTACATAAACCCTGTGTACAGTCCACTTACATGAAACCTGTTTACATATTCACTTAAATGAACACTGTTTACATGTCCACTTGCATAAATCCTGTTTACATGTCAACTTATGTGAACACTGTTTACATGTCCACTTACATGAACACTATTTACATGTCAACTTACATAAACCCTGTTTACATGTGAACTTACTTGTAGCAATAACTTTCCTTGAGCAGTAATTTTCCCCTGTGGAGATAAATGAGAAAATATTGTGAATATTAAGACGTGATGGTTGAAAACAACAGAATGATGAGAAGATATAGTGAAGTGATGGTGAAAAAACAGAGGATGAGAAAATATTGTGCAACCATGTGTATACAACATTCAAGATTGGTGAATCAGACATGTGCACATGTGGACTGGCATAGCAGACAGCAGAGCACATACTCCAAGACTGCCCAAAGTATAACATATCTAGGCAAACCTTCTGGCATAGAGAGACGACAGTTAAATTCATACAAGAGACAACATTGCAGTTATAGACATATTTCAAGCGAACGAAAGAAGAAGAAGAAGAAGAAGACGAAGAAGAAGAAGAAGAAGAAGAAGAAGAAGAAGAAGAAAGAAGAAGAAGAGAAGAAGAAGAAGAAGAAGAAGAAGAAGAAGAAGAAGAAGAAGAAGAAGAGGAGGAAGAGGAAGAAGAAGAAGAAGAAGAAGAGAAGAAGAAGAAGAAGAAGAAGAAGAAGAAGAAGAAGAAGAAGAAGAAGAAGAGTTAGTTAGTTAGTTAGTTAGTCGACAGATCATCCTCGTTGCACATCGGACCATTCAGTCCATAAGTGCTCGGATCCCCTCCTCAGCAAATCCCGCAGCGTGTAGCGGCTAACGACGCCAGTTCTGTGTTGGTTTATCAATCTTCTTTGGCTTCCTGCGTAGTGTTCTTGTTTGGCCACCCCTCTTTTAATTTGCTGCTCTCGCAGTCTGGCCATTGTTGTAGATTCACAGTCATCACTTGGTTCTTGCAAAAGTCTCACTTCTCGTAGAGCATTCAGAATGTCAGCCTGGTCCATGGCGCGTCCGCCCTCAACAGTAGCCTCACCTGCGAGCTTGTCAGCCCGCTCATTTCCTTGTACTCCCGCATGCCCTGGCACGAAGATGAAACTAATCTTTGCCAGCCGAGACCGCTTCAGAGGCAGCAACCATTCTCTTCGAATCGACCCCTCCTCTATCCTCTTGATCATGTTCATTGAGTCGCTAAGGAAACAAGCCCTAGTGAATGTCTGTGTCTCGAGCCATGTTATTGCTTTACTTACTGCCATGACTTCCATGGTCAGGCTACTTGTGGTTTCAGTGAAAGCACCAGAGTCCTCCTTCACAATTCTCCCTCCGGCCCGAGCTGTAAAGGCCCATGAGCTTCTCACATGTCGGACGACCGACCCATCTGTGTAGATGACCGCGTCACTGTCTAGCGAATTCTCGAAAATCAACGCTTGTACTTCAGCCTCAACAGCAGCCGGATTTTCTTGTCTGCATTTTCTATCTAGTTGGATGCAAACTGAAAAGGATGTGCAGAAGTCTGTTGGCACTTGCACCCACTCCTCGCCAGGTTCTAAGTCCTCAAGTGAACACACCTGTTGAAGAATGTCCTCGGCTTGACCCATCCACGACCGTCCTCTTTTTAACCTGCTGCCCTTCACCTTCCTAATTTCACTATGCAGTGGATGCTGTGTGTTTGCGTTAATTCTGAGGTAGGCACGTGCCCTGCAAACTTGCATTCTCTCTTCAATGGTTGGAAAATCAAGAAGGTAGCGCATCGCCCTGCATGCTGTATCTCTTGTACATCCAAGAATAATGCGCATAGCTTCATTCTGTATCCTTTCCATCCTTTCTATCTGCTTATGGCTGACAGTCAGGATTGCCATTGCATACTCCAAAACAGACATGACCAGCCCCTCGTACAGAAGACATAGATGGCGCTGCTCACAGTTTGCTGCCGCCATCACCCGCATCGCTGCCAAACCCCGCTTGGCCTTTGTTATCACCTGGTCTATGTGCACATTATAAGCAAGGCTTCGATCAAACCGTATCCCCAGGTAATTCATTGCCTGCGTTCTTTCCACCGTCTCTGAACACAGCATTACAGTTGGTGTTGGATTGTTGACAATATGATTATTCAACGAGAACCAAGGTCACTGTTGCCTTAGTTGGGTTGACCATTGCCCCAGCTTCATCACACCAAGTACTTATGCGATTGAGTTCGGTTTGTAGTTCCACAGCAACCTCCTCTCTATCCTTACCCTGACGATACACTAAAACATCATCGGCATATGACAATGTCCTGCCAGGTCCAGTGATCTGCTCACTGGTGATTCTCACTGTGTAGGCGTTGAACAGTACCGGAGATAATGGTGATCCCTGTGGTAGGCCAGGATATATTGTTGTTGGTTCCGAAGTCCAACTGCCACATCTAAAAACTACTTTCCGTTGGAAGAGAGCTGCAGCGATCCAACTAAGGAGGAATGGACTTACGTTTAGTTCAAGAAGCTGAAACATTAAAAAATCCAGTGGTACTCTGTTGTATGCGTCCTCAAGATCAATCGCTGCAGCAACGGTTTCAGTGCCTGAGTGGAAACCTTCATAGACATCGTGGGCAAAGACTGCTGCATTGGTCCAGGTTTCTCTTTTTGGACGGTACCCACCCAGGGTAGGTGGGAAAACACCTTGCCTCTCTAGTTGGCTTGATATTTTCCTGGCAATTACCTTCTCCAGCAGCTTGCCTATTGTATTCTGCATGGTTATAATTCGATATCCCTGAATTTTCTTGTGGTCTTTGTCAGGCTTCGGCAAGGGAATCAGATAGCTGTGTAACCATTCCTCCTTGATGCTAGCACTCCCTATACTGTTGTTGTACATGTCTGCTAGTTTCTCTAGCTCATTGTCGGTACACCTATTTATGTCGTCGTATCTTATGCCATCAGGACCTGGAGCACTGTTTTTTGATCGTCGAAGCACAGCCTTGATTTCTTTCACTGTCACTGTGTCTTCATCCGAAGTGTCCTGGGCCTTGCATCTGTCTGAGGTGACCTCCTTGGCCAGATTCCGGCCTCCCATGTCTGTCTGGTTGCTCTGCTCAAGGTAGCGTTCAAAGAGGGCTTTGCCCTTGTCCTCGTCAGTCCTCTGCCAGATGAGGTCAGCACCTTGGAAGTCAGAAATGCTCTTATTCTTGACTACACCACTCATGCTTTTATGTAGTCGCCAGAACAATTTCAGTGACTTGTCTGTGCTTACTCTTTGACACACCTCTGCCCATTTTTCGCTTTTAACCACCGTGACCAGTTTTTTGAAATAGCTTACTTTTGTGTGCATCTCTCTTTCTAAGTGCAAGCAGGAACTAGGATGACCAGCTCTGTTCTTCTTGGCATTTTGCCATCTCCTTACAGCACTACGCTTATCCACCCAAGCCTTCTCCACCTCGAAACTCCACCACGGTGGCTGCTCCCAGCTTTTTTTCCTTTTCTTCCTGCCCTGAAACGTTCTGCGCTTGTCACGTCTTATTTTACTCACCACATCTTGCCCTGTACTGTCATACTGGAACGTCTTTACCTTTAGCTTGTGCTGCCTGGTTCTGCCTTTCTCCACCAATATGCTGCATGGGTGGTGGTCGCTGCCATGGTGTCCTAGGACACCCCATCTACACACTGTAGTGAGTGAAGGTGAAACTAGCGCCAGATCAATAGCACTGTCCTCATCGCCATGGACGGCTTGCTGTCCTGGTGACACAGCCACTGTTGATACAAACCAGGTCGATGGTTTCCAGTGCAGTCTCGAGCTCCTCCCCTTGTGTATTGGAGGAAGTGTTTCCCCATGATCTGCCTTTAGCGTTGAAGTCACCACAGAAAATAACATTTCTCTCGTGGCCTAATATGCCACTTAAGCACTGCCACTTCTGGGCGTCCACACTCGCATTGCGGGCATAAACATTAACCAATACGAATGGTATACTGGAATGAACTCT
This sequence comes from Cepaea nemoralis, assembly GCA_014155875.1. Taxonomy (NCBI): domain Eukaryota; kingdom Metazoa; phylum Mollusca; class Gastropoda; order Stylommatophora; family Helicidae; genus Cepaea; species Cepaea nemoralis. Next base: position 253,603 of record JACEFZ010010408.1, on the reverse strand, counting down.
CAACGCCTGTATTTGTATATCGTCACTGTTCCAACTGGACATGTCTAGCTCTGACGCCACCATGCTGTCGCGAACGAGAATCGCCGTTCCCAGATGTCGTCTGTTATAGAAACATTTGAAGCCGGCAATTCGGAGTAGCTGATCGCCCAGTCTCGTCTCCTGGAGTGCTACAATGTCGTTCCTGTAAACTAGGGTTTCTAAAATAGAGCCCCGTTGTTTTACACTGGCACAGTTCCAATATAGAATACGGATGTTCCTGAGTCCTAGACGGTGACACTTGAGTCTAAAACGTCTCAAGCCACCGCGCTTACCTGGCTTCTTTTTCCCTGCGCGGTTACCCCGCCGCTTCGGTATGTTGACTGCTGATCCTTCGGAATAGAAGAAGAAGAAGAAGAAGAAGAAGAAGAAGAAGAAGAAGAAGAAGAAACTGGAGGGAAAACACAGCAATTAGTGTATGAAAACTGGAGGGAAAACACAACAATTAGTGTATGAAAACTGGAGGGAAAACACAACAATTAGTGGTATCTTGAAGTCATGTGTAGCTGACATGTGGTATCTTGAAGTGATGTATAGCTGATACATGTGGTATCTTGAAGTCATGTACAGGTGAGACATGTGGTATCTTGAAGTGATGTACAGGTGAGACATGTGGTATCTTGAAGTCATGTACAGGTGAGACATGTGGTATCTTGAAGTGATGTACAGGTGAGACATGTGGTATCTTGAAGTGATGTACAGCTGACACATGTGGTATCATGAAGTCATGTACAGCTGACACATGTGGTATCTTGAAGTGATGTACAGCTGACACATGTGGTATCTTGAAGTGATGTACAGCTGACACATGTGGTACCTTGAAGTGATGTACAGCTGACACATGTGGTATCATGAAGTCATGTACAGCTGACACATGTGGTATCTTGAAGTGATGTACAGCTGACACATGTGGTATCATGAAGTCATGTACAGCTGACACATGTGGTACCTTGAAGTGATGTACAGCTGACACATGTGGTATCTTGAAGTGATGTACAGCTGACACATGTGGTACCTTGAAGTCATGTACAGCTGACACATGTGGTACCTTGAAGTGATGTACAGCTGACACATGTGGTATCTTGAAGTGATGTACAGCTGACACATGTGGTACCTTGAAGTCATGTACAGCTGACACATGTGGTATCATGAAGTCATGTACAGCTGACACATGTGGTACCTTGAAGTGATGTACAGCTGATACATGTGGTATCTTGAAGTGATGTACAGCTGACACATGTGGTACCTTGAAGTCATGTACAGCTGACACATGTGGTACCTTGAAGTGATGTACAGCTGACACATGTGGTATCTTGAAGTGATGTACAGCTGACACATGTGGTACCTTGAAGTCATGTAACAGCTGACACATGTGTATCATGAAGTCATGTACAGCTGACACATGTGGTATCTTGAAGTCATGTACAGCTGACACATGTGGTATCTTGAAGTCATGTACAGCTGACACATGTGGTATCTTGAAGTCATGTACAGCTGACACATGTGGTATCTTGAAGTCATGTACAGCTGACACATGTGGTACCTTGAAGTGATGTACAGCTGACACATGTGATATCTTGAAGTGATGTACAGCTGATACATGTGGTATCTTGAAGTGATGTACAGCTGACATATGTGGTATCTTGAAGTCATGTACAGCTGACACATGTGGTATCTTGAAGTCATGTACAGCTGACACATGTGGTACCTTGAAGTCATTACAGCTGATACATGTGGTATCTTGAAGTGATGTACAGCTGACATATGTGGTATCTTGAAGTCATGTACAGCTGACACATGTGGTATCATGAAGTCATGTACAGCTGATACATGTGGTATCTTGAAGTCATGTACAGCTGATACATGTGGTATCTTGAAGTGATGTACAGCTGATACATGTGGTATCTTGAAGTGATGTACAGCTGATACATGTGGTATCTTGAAGTCATGTACAGCTGACATATGTGGTATCTTGAAGTCATGTACAGCTGACACATGTGGTATCTTGAAGTGATGTACAGCTGACACATGTGATATCTTGAAGTGATGTACAGCTGATACATGTGGTATCTTGAAGTGATGTACAGCTGACACATGTGATATCTTGAAGTCATGTACAGCTGACACATGTGGTATCTTGAAGTGATGTACAGCTGATACATGTGGTATCATGAAGTCATGTACAGCTGACACATGTGGTATCTTGAAGTCATGTACAGCTGACACATGTGGTATCTTGAAGTGATGTATAGCTGACACATGTGGTACCTTGAAGTGATGTACAGCTGACACATGTGGTATCATGAAGTCATGTACAGCTGACACATGTGGTATCTTGAAGTCATGTACAGCTGACACATGTGATATCTTGAAGTGATGTACAGCTGACACATGTGATATCTTGAAGTGATGTACAGCTGATACATGTGGTATCTTGAAGTGATGTACAGCTGACATATGTGGTATCTTGAAGTCATGTACAGCTGACACATGTGGTATCTTGAGTCATGTACAGCTGATACATGTGGTATCTTGAAGTCATGTACAGCTGATACATGTGGTATCTTGAAGTCATGTACCGCTGACATATGTGGTATCTTGAAGTCATGTACAGCTGACACATGTGGTATCTTGAAGTCATGTACAGCTGACACATGTGGTATCTTGAGTCATGTACAGCTGACACATGTGGGTATCTTGAAGTCATGTACAGCTGACATATGTGGTATCCTTGAAGTGATGTATAGCTGACACATGTGATATCTTGAAGTGATGTACAGCTGATACATGTGGTAGCTTGAAGTCATGTACAGCTGACACATGTGGTATCATGAAGTCATGTACAGCTGACACATGTGGTATCTTGAAGTCATGTACAGCTGACATATGTGGTATCTTGAAGTCATGTACAGCTGACACATGTGGTATCATGAAGTCATGTACAGCTGACATATGTGGTATCTTGAAGTCATGTACAGCTGCATATGTGGTATCTTGAAGTCATGTACAGCTGACACATGTGGTATCATGAAGTCCATGTACCAGCTGACACATGTGGTATCTTGAAGTCATGTACAGCTGACACATGTGGTATCTGAAGTCATGTACAGCTGACACATGTGGTAATCTTGAAGTCATGTACAAGCTGACATATGTGGTAATCTTGAAGTGATGTATAGCTGACACATGTGGTATCTTGAAGTGATGTACAGCTGATACATGTGGTATCTTGAAGTCATGTACAGCTGACACATGTGTATCTGAAGTCATGTACAGCTGACACATGTGGTATCTGAAGTCATGTAACAGCTGACATATGTGGTAATCTTGAAGTCATGTACAGATGACCATGTGGTATCTTGAAGTCATGTACAGCTGACATATGTGGTATCTTGAAGTCATGTAAAGCTGACACATGTGGTATCTTGAAGTGAATGTACAGCTGATACATGTGGTATCTTGAAGTCATGTACAGCTGAGACATGTGGTATCCTTGAAGTCATGTACAGCTGACGATATGTGGTATCTTGAAGTCATGTACAGCTGACACAATGTGATATCTTGAAGTGATGTACAGCTGATACATGTGGTAATCTTGAAGTGATGTACAGCTGACACATGTGGTATCTTGAAGTGATGTACAGCTGATACATGTGGTATCTTGAAGTGATGTCCAGCTGACACATGTGATATCTTGAAGTGATGTACAGCTGACACATGTGATATCTTGAAGTGATGTACAGCTGACACATGTGATATCTTGAAGTGATGTACAGCTGACACATGTGGTATCTTGAAGTGATGTACAGCTGACACATGTGATATCTTGAAGTGATGTACAGCTGACACATGTGATATCTTGAAGTGATGTACAGCTGACACATGTGATATCTTGAAGTGATGTACAGCTGACACATGTGATATCTTGAAGTCATGTACAGCTGACACATGTGATATCTTGAAGTAATGTACAGCTGACACATGTGGTATCTTGAAGTCATGTACAGCTGACACATGTGGTATCTTGAAGTGATGTACAGCTGACACATGTGGTATCTTGAAGTGATGTACAGCTGACACATGTGATATCTTGAAGTGATGTACAGCTGATACATGTGGTATCTTGAAGTGATGTACAGCTGATACATGTGGTATCTTGAAGTGATGTACAGCTGACATATGTGGTATCTTGAAGTCATGTACAGCTGACACATGTGGTATCTTGAAGTGATGTATAGCTGACACATGTGATATCTTGAAGTGATGTACAGCTGATACATGTGGTATCTTGAAGTGATGTACAGCTGATACATGTGGTATCTTGAAGTGATGTATAGCTGACACATGTGGTACCTTGAAGTGATGTACAGCTGACACATGTGGTATCATGAAGTCATGTACAGCTGACACATGTGGTACCTTGAAGTGATGTACAGCTGACACATGTGATATCTTGAAGTGATGTACAGCTGATACATGTGGTATCTTGAAGTGATGTACAGCTGATACATGTGGTATCTTGAAGTGATGTACAGCTGATACATGTGATATCTTGAAGTGATGTACAGCTGATACATGTGGTATCTTGAAGTGATGTACAGCTGATACATGTGATATCTTGAAGTGATGTACAGCTGATACATGTGATATCTTGAAGTGATGTACAGCTGATACATGTGATATCTTGAAGTGATGTACAGCTGATACATGTGATATCTTGAAGTGATGTACAGCTGATACATGTGATATCTTGAAGTGATGTACAGCTGATACATGTGATATCTTGAAGTGATGTACAGCTGATACATGTGATATCTTGAAGTGATGTACAGCTGATACATGTGATATCTTGAAGTGATGTACAGCTGATACATGTGATATCTTGAAGTGATGTACAGCTGATACATGTGGTATCTTGAAGTGATGTACAGCTGACACATGTGGTACCTTGAAGTGATGTACAGCTGACACATGTGGTATCATGAAGTCATGTACAGCTGACCACATGTGGGTATCTTGAAGTGATGTACAGCTGATCCATGTGGTATCATGAAGTACATGTACAGCTGATACATAGTGGTACCTTGAAAGTGATGTACAGCTGACACTAGTGGTATCTTGAAGTGAATGTACAGCTGACACATGTGGGTACCTTGAGTCATGTACCAGCTGACACATGTGGTACCGTTGAAGTGATTACAGCTGACACATGTGGTATCTTGAGTGATGTACAGCTGACACATGTGGTACAAGTTGAAGTCATGTACAGCTGACACATGTGGTAATCATGAAGTCATGTACAGCTGACACATGTGGTACCTTGAAGTGATGTACAGCTGATACATGTGGTATCTTGAAGTGATGTACGCTGACAACATGTGGTACCTTGAAGTCAGGTACAAGCTGACACATGTGGTACTCATTGAAGTGATGTACAGCTGACACATGTGTATCTTGAAGTGATGTACAGCTGACACATGTGGTACCTTGAAGTTCATGTACAGCTGACACATGGTGGTATCATGAAGTCATGTACAGCTGACACATGTGGTATCTTGAAGTCATGTACAGCTGACACATGTGGTATCTTGAAGTCATGTACAGCTGACACATTGGTAATCTTGAAGTCATGTACAGCTGACACATGTGGTATCTTGAAGTCATGTACAGCTGACACATGTGGTACCTTGGAAGTGATGTACAGCTGATACATGTGGTATCTTGAAGTGATGTACAGCTGGAGCGATATGTGGTATCTTGAAGTCATGTACAGCTGACACATGTGGTATCTTGAAGTGATTATACAGCTGACACATGTGGTATCTTGAAGTGATGTACAGCTGATAACATGTGGTATCTTGAAGTGATGTAGCAGCTGACATATGTGGTATCTTGAAGTCATGTACAGCTGACACATGTGGTATCTTGAAGTCATGTACAGCTGACACATGTGGTATCTTGAAGTCATGTACAGCTGACACATGTGGTACCTTGAAGTCATGTACAGCTGATACATGTGGTATCTTGAAGTGATGTACAGCTGACATATGTGGTATCTTGAAGTCATGTACAGCTGACACATGTGGTATCATGAAGTCATGTACAGCTGATACATGTGGTATCTTGAGAGTCATGTACAGCTGATACATGTGGTATCTTGAAGTGATGTACAGCTGATACATGTGGTATCTTGAAGTGATGTACAGCTGATACATGTGGTATCTTGAAGTCATGTACAGCTGACATATGTGGTATCTTGAAGTCATGTACAGCTGACACATGTGGTATCTTGAAGTGATGTACAGCTGACACATGTGATATCTTGAAGTGATGTACAGCTGATTACAATGTGGTAATCTTGAAGTGATGTACAAGCTGACACATGTGATATCTTGAAGGTCATGTACAGCTGACACATGTGGTATCTTGAAGTGATGTACAGCTGATACAATGTGGTATCATGAAGTCATGTAAGGCTGACACATGTGGTATCTTGAAGTCATGTACAGCTGACACATGTGGTATCTTGAAGTGATGTATAGCTGACACATGTGGTACCTTGAAGTGATGTACAGCTGACACGATGTGGTATCATGAAGTCATGTACAGCTGACACATGTGGTATCTTGAAGTCATGTACAGCTGACACATGTGATATCTTGAAGTGATGTACAGCTGACACATGTGATATCTTGAAGTGATGTACAGCTGATACATGTGGTATCTTGAAGTGATGTACAGCTGACATATGTGGTATCTTGAAGTCATGTACAGCTGACACATGTGGTATCTTGAAGTCATGTACAGCTGATACATGTGGTATCTTGAAGTCATGTACAGCTGATACATGTGGTATCTTGAAGTCATGTACAGCTGACATATGTGGTATCTTGAAGTCATGTACAGCTGACACATGTGGTATCTTGAAGTCATGTACAGCTGACACACTGTCTCTTATACACATCTTATGTGGTATCTTGAAGTCATGTACAGCTGACACATGTGGTATCTTGAAGTCATGTACAGCTGACATATGTGGTATCTTGAAGTGATTGTATAGCTGACACATGTGAATAATCTTGAAGTGAGGGATCAAGCTGAGACATGTGGTATCTTGAAGTCCATGTACAGCTGACACATGTGGTTATCATGAAGTCATGGAACAGCTGACACATGTTGGTATCTTGGAAGTCTGTACAGCTGACAATATGTGGTAGTCCTTGAAGTCATGTACAAGCTGACACATGTGGTATCATGGAAGTCACTGTACAGCTGACATATGTGGTATCTTGAAGTCATGTACAGCTGACATATGTGGTATCTTGAAGTCATGTACAGCTGACACATGTGGTATCATGAAGTCATGTACAGCTGACACATGTGGTATCTTGAAGTCATGTACAGCTGACACATGTGGTATCATGAAGTCATGTACAGCTGACACATGTGGTATCTTGAAGTCATGTACAGCTGACATATGTGGTATCTTGAAGTGATGTATAGCTGACACATGTGGTATCTTGAAGTGATGTACAGCTGATACATGTGGTATCTTGAAGTCATGTACAGCTGACACATGTGGTATCATGAAGTCATGTACAGCTGACACATGTGGTATCTTGAAGTCATGTACAGCTGACATATGTGGTATCTTGAAGTCATGTACAGCTGACACATGTGGTATCTTGAAGTCATGTACAGCTGACATATGTGGTATCTTGAAGTCATGTACAGCTGACACATGTGGTATCTTGAAGTGATGTACAGCTGACATATGTGGTATCTTGAAGTCATGTACAGCTGATACATGTGGTATCTTGAAGTCATGTACAGCTGACATATGTGGTATCTTGAAGTCATGTACAGCTGACACATGTGATATCTTGAAGTGATGTACAGCTGATACATGTGGTATCTTGAAGTGATGTACAGCTGACACATGTGGTATCTTGAAGTGATGTACAGCTGATACATGTGGTATCTTGAAGTGATGTACAGCTGACATATGTGGTATCTTGAAGTCATGTACAGCTGACACATGTGGTATCTTGAAGTCATGTACAGCGGACACATGTGGTATCTTGAAGTCAATGTACAGCTGACAACATGTGGTACCATTGAAGTCAGTACAGCTGATACATGTGGTATCTTGAAGTGATGTACAGCTGACTATGTGGTATCTTGAAGGCATGTATCAGCTGACACATGTGGTATCATGAAGGCATGTACAGCTGATACATGTGGTATCTTGAAGTCATGTACAGCTGATACATGTGGTATCTTGAAGTGATGTACAGCTGATACATGTGGTATCTTGAAGTGATGTACAGCTGATACATGTGGTCTTGAAGTCATGTACAGCTGACATATGTGGTATCTTGAAGTCATGTACAGCTGACACTGTGGTATCTTGAAGTGATGTACAGCTGACACATGTGATATCTTGAAGTGATGTACAGCTGATACATGTGGTATCTTGAAGTGATGTACAGCTGACACATGTGATATCTTGAAGTCATGTACAGCTGACACATGTGGTATCTTGAAGTGATGTACAGCTGATACATGTGGTATCATGAAGTCATGTACAGCTGACACATGTGGTATCTTGAAGTCATGTACAGCTGACACATGTGGTATCTTGAAGTGATGTATAGCTGACACATGTGGTACCTTGAAGTGATGTACAGCTGACACATGTGGTATCATGAAGTCATGTACAGCTGACACATGTGGTAATCTTGAAGTCATGTACAGCTGACACATGTGATATCTTGAAGTGATGTACAGCTGACACATGTGATATCTTGAAGTGATGTACAGCTGATACATGTGGTATCTTGAAGTGATGTACAGCTGACATATGTGGTATCTTGAAGTCATGTACAGCTGACACATGTGGTATCTTGAAGTCATGTACAGCTGATACATGTGGTATCTTGAAGTCATGTACAGCTGATACATGTGGTATCTTGAAGTCATGTACAGCTGACATATGTGGTATCTTGAAGTCATGTACAGCTGACACATGTGGTATCTTGAAGTCATGTACAGCTGACACATGTGGTATCTTGAAGTCATGTACAGCTGACACATGTGGTATCTTGAAGTCATGTACAGCTGACATATGTGGTATCTTGAAGTGATGTATAGCTGACACATGTGATATCTTGAAGTGATGTACAGCTGATACATGTGGTATCTTGAAGTCATGTACAGCTGACACATGTGGTATCATGAAGTCATGTACAGCTGACACATGTGGTATCTTGAAGTCATGTACAGCTGACATATGTGGTATCTTGAAGTCATGTACAGCTGACACATGTGGTATCATGAAGTCATGTACAGCTGACATATGTGGTATCTTGAAGTCATGTACAGCTGACATATGTGGTATCTTGAAGTCATGTACAGCTGACACATGTGGTATCATGAAGTCATGTACAGCTGACACATGTGGTATCTTGAAGTCATGTACAGCTGACACATGTGGTATCATGAAGTCATGTACAGCTGACACATGTGGTATCTTGAAGTCATGTACAGCTGACATATGTGGTATCTTGAAGTGATGTATAGCTGACACATGTGGTATCTTGAAGTGATGTACAGCTGATACATGTGGTATCTTGAAGTCATGTACAGCTGACACATGTGGTATCATGAAGTCATGTACAGCTGACACATGTGGTATCTTGAAGTCATGTACAGCTGACATATGTGGTATCTTGAAGTCATGTACAGCTGACACATGTGGTATCTTGAAGTCAGTACAGCTGACATATGTGGTATCTGAAGTCATGTACAGCTGACACATGTGGTATCTTGAAGTGATGTACAGCTGACATATGTGGTATCTTGAAGTCATGTACAGCTGATACATGTGGTATCTTGAAGTCATGTACAGCTGACATATGTGGTATCTTGAAGTCATGTACAGCTGACACATGTGATATCTTGAAGTGATGTACAACTGATACATGTGGTATCTTGAAGTGATGTACAGCTGACACATGTGGTATCTTGAAGTGATGTACAGCTGATACATGTGGTATCTTGAAGTGATGTCCAGCTGACACATGTGATATCTTGAAGTGATGTACAGCTGACACATGTGATATCTTGAAGTGATGTACAGCTGACACATGTGGATATCTTGAAGTGATGTACAGCTGACACATGTGATATCTTGAAGTGATGTACAGCTGACACATGTGAATCTTGAAGTGATGTACAGCTGACACATGTGATATCTGAAGTGATGTACAGCTGACACATGTGATATCTTGAAGTGATGTACAGCTGACACATGTGATATCTTGAAGTCATGTACAGCTGACACATGTGATATCTTGAAGTAATGTACAGCTGACACATGTGGTATCTTGAAGTCATGTACAGCTGACACATGTGGTATCTTGAAGTGATGTACAGCTGACACATGTGGTATCTTGAAGTGATGTCCAGCTGACACATGTGATATCTTGAAGTGATGTACAGCTGATACATGTGGTATCTTGAAGTGATGTACAGCTGATACATGTGGTATCTTGAAGTGATGTACAGCTGACATATGTGGTATCTTGAAGTCATGTACAGCTGACACATGTGGTATCTTGAAGTGATGTATAGCTGACACATGTGATATCTTGAAGTGATGTACAGCTGATACATGTGGTATCTTGAAGTGATGTACAGCTGATACATGTGGTATCTTGAAGTGATGTATAGCTGACACATGTGGTACCTTGAAGTGATGTACAGCTGACACATGTGGTATCATGAAGTCATGTACAGCTGACACATGTGGTACCTTGAAGTGATGTACAGCTGACACATGTGATATCTTGAAGTGATGTACAGCTGATACTGTGTATCTTGAAGTGAGTACAGCTGATACATGTGGTATCTTGAAGTGATGTACAGCTGATACATGTGATATCTTGAAGTGATGTACAGCTGATACATGTGGTATCTTGAAGTGATGTACAGCTGATACATGTGATATCTTGACGTGATGTACAGCTGATACATGTGATATCTTGAAGTTGATGTACAGCTGATACATGTGATATCTTGAAGTGATGTACAGCTGATACTGTGATATCTGAAGTGATGTACAGCTGATACATGTGATATCTTGAAGTGATGTACAGCTGATACATGTGATATCTTGAAGTGATGTACAGCTGATACATGTGATATCTTGAAGTGATGTACAGCTGATACATGTGATATCTTGAAGTGATGTACAGCTGATACATGTGATATCTTGAAGTGATGTACAGCTGATACATGTGGTATCTTGAAGTGATGTACAGCTGATACATGTGGTATCTTGAAGTGATGTATAGCTGACACATGTGGTACCTTGAAGTGATGTACAGCTGACACATGTGGTATCTTGAAGTCATGTACAGCTGACACATGTGGTACCTTGAAGTGATGTACAGCTGACACATGTGATATCTTGAAGTGATGTACAGCTGATACATGTGTATCTTGAAGTGATGTACAGCTGATACATGTGGTATCTTGAAGTGATGTACAGCTGATACATGTGATATCTTGAAGTGATGTACAGCTGATACATGTGGTATCTTGAAAGTGATGTACAGCTGATACATGTGATATCTTGAAGTGATGTACAGCTGATACATGTGATATCTTGAAGTGATGTACAGCTGATACATGTGATATCTTGAAGTGATGTACAGCTGATACATGTGATATCTTGAAGTGATGTACAGCTGATACATGTGATATCTTGAAGTGATGTACAGCTGATACATGTGATATCTTGAAGTGATGTACAGCTGATACATGTGATATCTTGAAGTGATGTACAGCTGATACATGTGATATCTTGAAGTGATGTACAGCTGATACATGTGATATCTTGAAGTGATGTACAGCTGATACATGTGGTATCTTGAAGTGATGTACAGCTGATACATGTGATATCTTGAAGTGATGTATAGCTGACATATGTGGTATCTTGAAGTCATGTACAGCTGACACATGTGGTATCTGGAAGTGATGTACAGCTGACACATGTGATATCTTGAAGTGATGTACAGCTGACACATGTGATATCTTGAAGTGATGTACAGCTGACACATGTGGTATCTTGAAGTGATGTACAGCTGACACATGTGATATCTTGAAGTGATGTACAGCTGACACATGTGATATCTTGAAGTGATGTACAGCTGACACATGTGATATCTTGAAGTGATGTACAGCTGACACATGTGGTATCTTGAAGTCATGTACAGCTGACACATGTGGTATCTTGAAGTGATGTCCAGCTGACACATGTGGTACCTTGAAGTGATGTACAGGTGAGACATGTGGTATCTAGAAGTGATGTACAGCTGATACATGTGGTATCTTGAAGTGATGTACAGCTGACACATGTGGTATCTTGAAGTGATGTACAGCTGACACATGTGGTACCTTGAAGTGATGTACAGCTGACACATGTGATATCTTGAAGTGATGTACAGGTGAGACATGTGGTATCTAGAAGTGATGTACAGCTGACACATGTGGTACCTTGAAGTGATGTACAGCTGACACATGTGATATCTTGAAGTGATGTACAGGTGAGACATGTGGTATCTAGAAGTGATGTACAGCTGATACATGTGGTATCTTGAAGTGATGTACAGCTGACACATGTGATATCTTGAAGTGATGTATAGCTGACACATGTGATATCTTGAAGTGATGTACAGCTGACACATGTGGTATCTTGAAGTGATGTATAGCTGACACATGTGATATCTTGAAGTGATGTACAGGTGAGACATGTGGTATCTAGAAGTGATGTACAGCTGACACATGTGGTATCTTGAAGTCATGTATAGCTGACACATGTGATATCTTGAAGTGATGTATAGGTGACACATGTGATATCTTGAAGTGATGTACAGCTGACACATGTGGTATCTTGAAGTGATGTATAGCTGACACATGTTGCTTGCTTGCTTGCTTGTGTTCGTTGGCTTGAACTCCAACGCGAAGTCCTGTATGTCGGATGAAGGCATCCTGTTGTCCAACTTCAGTGTGATGTCATACAGGACCTGAGTTTTGCGTGAGTATCCGTTGTCCCATGTCTGGCTTATTGGTGTGCAGACTGGTGGTTCCTCGCCAGTACAGGCAGACACTCTCCGACTTCGGAGGAATCGGCGATCCTATTGACCTCAGCCAGGACCCCGAAAGGACCTGTTGCCCAGGATGCTCGACGAGGACGCGTCAATAGGTCTTGGCCAGTATATAACCCGGCCCTGGTGCCTTGGAAACACCTCTGCGTCCCACTGACACATGTGATATCTTGAAGTGATGTATAGCTGACACATGTGGTATCTTGAAGTGATGTACAGGTGAGACATGTGGTATCTTGAAGTGATGTATAGCTGACACATGTGATATCTTGAAGTGATGTATAGCTGACACATGTGATATCTTGAAGTGATGTACAGCTGACACATGTGGTATCTTGAAGTGATGTATAGCTGACACATGTGATATCTTGAAGTGATGTATAGCTGACACATGTGATATCTTGAAGTGATGTACAGCTGACACATGTGGTATCTTGAAGTGATGTACAGGTGAGACATGTGGTATCTAGAAGTGATGTACAGCTGACACATGTGATATCTTGAAGTGATGTACAGGTGAGACATGTGGTATCTAGAAGTGATGTACAGCTGACACATGTGGTATCTTGAAGTGATGTATAGCTGACACATGTGATATCTTGAAGTGATGTATAGCTGACACATGTGATATCTTGACGTGATGTACAGCTGACACATGTGGTATCTTGAAGTGATGTATAGCTGACACATGTGATATCTTGAAGTGATGAATAGCTGACACATGTGATATCTTGAAGTGATGTACAGCTGACACATGTGGTATCTTGAAGTGATGTATAGCTGACACATGTGATATCTTGAAGTGATGTATAGCTGACACATGTGATATCTTGAAGTGATGTATAGCTGACACATGTGGTATCTTGAAGTCATGTACAGGTGAGACATGTATCTAGAAGTCATGTGTAGCTGATAAATGTGGTATCTTGAAGTCATGTACAGCTGACACATGTGGTATCTTGAAGTCATGTACAGGTGAGACATGTATCTAGAAGTCATGTGTAGCTGATAAATGTGGTATCTTGAAGTCATGTACAGCTGATAAATGTGGTATCTTGAAGTCATGTACAGCTGACACATGTGGTATCATGAAGTCATGTACAGCTGACACATGTGGTATCTTGAAGTGATGTACAGCTGACACATGTGGTATCTTGAAGTGATGTACAGCTGATACATGTGGTATCTTGAAGTGACATACAGCTGACACATGTGGTATCTTGAAGTGATGTACAGCTGACACATGTGGTATCTTGAAGTGATGTACAGCTGACACATGTGATACCTTGAAGTCATGTACAGCTGACACATGTGGTATCTTGAAGTGATGTACAGCTGAAACATGTGGTACCTTGAAGTGATGTACAGCTGATACATGTGGTATCTTGAAGTGATGTACAGCTGATACATGTGATATCTTGAAGTGATATACAGCTGACACATGTGGTATCTTGAAGTGATGTACAGCTGACACATGTGATACCTTGAAGTCATGTACAGCTGATACATGTGGTATCTTGAAGTGATGTACAGCTGATACATGTGGTATCTTGAAGTGATGTATAGCTGACACATATGGTATCTTGAAGTGATGTACAGGTGAGACATGTGGTATCTTGAAGTGATGTACAGGTGAGACATGTGGTATCTTGAAGTGATGTACAGCTGACACATGTGGTATCTTGAAGTGATGTACATCTGACACATGTGGTATCTTGAAGTGATGTACAGCTGACACATGTGGTATCTTGAAGTGATGTACAGCTGACACATGTGGTATCTTGAAGTGATGTATAGCTGACACATGTGATACCTTGAAGTCATGTACAGCTGACACATGTGGTATCTTGAAGTCATGTACAGGTGAGACATGTGGTATCTTGAAGTGATGTACAGGTGAGACATGTGGTATCTTGAAGTGATGTACAGCTGACACATGTGGTACCTTGAAGTGATGTATAGCTGACAGACACATGTGGTATCTTGAAGTCATGTACAGGTGAGACATGTGGTATCTTGAAGTGATGTACAGGTGAGACATGTGGTATCTTGAAGTGATGTACAGGTGAGACATGTGGTATCTTGAAGTGATGTACAGCTGACACATGTGGTACCTTGAAGTGATGTATAGCTGACACATGTGGTATCTTGAAGTCATGTACAGGTGAGACATGTGGTATCTTGAAGTCATGTACAGGTGAGACATGTGGTATCTTGAAGTGATGTACAGCTGACACATGTGGTACCTTGAAGTGATGTACAGGTGATACATGTGGTATCTTGAAGTGATGTACAGGTGATACATGTGGTATCTTGAAGTGATGTACAGCTGACACATGTGGTACATTGAAGTGATGTACAGCTGATACATGTGGTATCTTGAAGTGATGTACAGCTGATACATGTGATATCTTGAGTGACATACAGCTGACACATGTGGTACCTTTCAAGTCATGTACAGCTGACACATGTGGTATCTTGAAGTGATGTCCAGCTGACACATGGGTATCGTGAAGTGACATACAGCTGGACACCATGTGGTATCTTGAATGATGTACAGCTGACACATGTGGTATCTTGAAGTGAGTACAGCTGACACATGTGGTATCTTGAAGTGACATACAGCTGACACATGTGGTATCTTGAAGTGACATACAGCTGACACATGTGATACCTGAAGTCATGTACAGCTGACACATGTGGTATCTGAAGTGATGTACAGCTGATACATGTGGTATCTTGAAGTCATGTACAGCTGATACATGTGGTATCTTGAAGTGATGTACAGCTGATACATGTGGTATCTTGAAGTCATGTACAGCTGATACATGTGGTATCTTGAAGTGATGTATAGCTGACACATGTGGTATCTTGAAGTGATGTACAGCTGATACATGTGGTATCTTGAAGTGATGTACAGCTGATACATGTGGTATCTTGAAGTGATGTACAGCTGATACATGTGGTATCTTGAAGTGATGTACAGCTGATACATGTGGTATCTTGAAGTGATGTACAGCTGATACATGTGATATCTTGAAGTGATATACAGCTGACACATGTGGTATCTTGAAGTGATGTACAGCTGACACATGTGATACCTTGAAGTCATGTACAGCTGATACATGTGGTATCTTGAAGTCATGTACAGCTGACACATGTGGTATCATGAAGTCATGTACAGCTGACACATGTGGTATCTTGAAGTGATGTACAGCTGACACATGTGGTATCTTGAAGTGATGTACAGCTGATACATGTGGTATCTTGAAGTGACATACAGCTGACACATGTGGTATCTTGAAGTGATGTACAGCTGACACATGTGGTATCTTGAAGTGATGTACAGCTGACACATGTGATACCTTGAAGTCATGTACAGCTGACACATGTGGTATCTTGAAGTCATGTACAGCTGATACATGTGATACCTTGAAGTCATGTACAGCTGATACATGTGGTATCATGAAGTGATGTACAGCTGACACATGTGGTACCTTGAAGTCATGTACAGCTGACACTGTGATCCCTTGAAGTCATGTACAGCTGACACATGTGATACCTTGAAGTCATGTACAGCTGACACATGTGGTATCTTGAAGTCATGTACAGCTGATACATGTGATACCTTGAAGTCATGTACAGCTGATACATGTGGTATCATGAAGTGATGTACAGCTGACACATGTGGTATCTTGAAGTCATGTACAGCTGATACATGTGATACCTTGAAGTCATGTACAGCTGATACATGTGGTATCATGAAGTGATGTACAGCTGACACATGTGATACCTTGAAGTCATGTACAGCTGACACATGTGATACCTTGAAGTCATGTACAGCTGACACATGTGATACCTTGAAGTCATGTACAGCTGATACATGTGGTATCATGAAGTGATGTACAGCTGACACATGTGGTACCTTGAAGTGATGTACAGCTGATACATGTGGTATCTTGAAGTGATGTACAGCTGATACATGTGATATCTTGAAGTGATATACAGCTGACACATGTGGTATCTTGAAGTGATGTACAGCTGACACATGTGATACCTTGAAGTCATGTACAGCTGATACATGTGGTATCTTGAAGTGATGTACAGCTGATACATGTGGTATCTTGAAGTGATGTATAGCTGACACATATGGTATCTTGAAGTGATGTACAGGTGAGACATGTGGTATCTTGAAGTGATGCTACAGGTGAGACATGTGGTATCTTGAAGTGATGTACAGCTGACACATGTGGTATCTTGAAGTGATGTACATCTGACACATGTGGTATCTGAAGTGATGTACAGCTGACACATGTGGTATCTTGAAGTGACATACATCTGACACATGTGGTATCTTGAAGTGATGTATAGCTGACACATGTGATACCTTGAAGTCATGTACAGCTGACACATGTGGTATCTTGAAGTCATGTACAGGTGAGACATGTGGTATCTTGAAGTGATGTACAGGTGAGACATGTGGTATCTTGAAGTGATGTACAGCTGACACATGTGGTACCTTGAAGTGATGTATAGCTGACAGACACATGTGGTATCTTGAAGTCATGTACAGGTGAGACATGTGGTATCTTGAAGTGATGTACAGGTGAGACATGTGGTATCTTGAAGTGATGTACAGGTGAGACATGTGGTATCTTGAAGTGATGTACAGCTGACACATGTGGTACCTTGAAGTGATGTATAGCTGACACATGTGGTATCTTGAAGTCATGTACAGGTGAGACATGTGGTATCTTGAAGTCATGTACAGGTGAGACATGTGGTATCTTGAAGTGATGTACAGCTGACACATGTGGTACCTTGAAGTGATGTACAGGTGATACATGTGGTATCTTGAAGTGATGTACAGGTGATACATGTGGTATCTTGAAGTGATGTACAGCTGACACATGTGGTACATTGAAGTGATGTACAGCTGATACATGTGGTATCTTGAAGTGATGTACAGCTGATACATGTGATATCTTGAAGTGACATACAGCTGACACATGTGGTACCTTCAAGTCATGTACAGCTGACACATGTGGTATCTTGAAGTGATGTCCAGCTGACACATGTGGTATCTTGAAGTGACATACAGCTGACACATGTGGTATCTTGAAGTGATGTACAGCTGACACATGTGGTATCTTGAAGTGATGTACAGCTGACACATGTGGTATCTTGAAGTGACATACAGCTGACACATGTGGTATCTTGAAGTGACATACAGCTGACACATGTGATACCTTGAAGTCATGTACAGCTGACACATGTGGTATCTTGAAGTGATGTACAGCTGATACATGTGGTATCTTGAAGTGATGTACAGCTGATACATGTGGTATCTTGAAGTGATGTACAGCTGATACATGTGGTATCTTGAAGTGATGTACAGCTGATACATGTGGTATCTTGAAGTGATGTACAGCTGACACATGTGGTATCTTGAAGTGACATACAGCTGACACATGTGGTATCTTGAAGTCATGTACAGCTGACACATGTGGTATCTTGAAGTGATGTATAGCTGACACATGTGGTATCTTGAAGTGATGTATAGCTGATACACCCTCGCTCGAAACACTGGCACCTCATTGACTATGTCATCGTCAGGAGGAGTGACAGACAAGACGTTCGAGTGACAAAATCCATGTGTGGTGCCGAATGTTGGACAGACCATCGTCTCATTGTCTCGAAAATGAACATCCACATCAGGCCACCACGGCGTCCTCAAGGGGCGAAAATGCAAACAAAGCTAAATGTCACCCGCCTAAACAGCAAGAAAATGCAGCAGTCGTTTGAAAATATGCTGGAAGACCGCCTCAAGCCCAATGCTGAAGCTAAACAGGATACAGAAACAGAATGGAGAGCCCTAAAGGACACGATTTACAACACTGCTATGGAAATCCTGGGTCCAGCCCCCGAAAGCATAAAGACTGGTTTGATGAAAATTCCGAAGACATCAACCAATTGCTGGCCGAGAAACATCTTCTCCTCAAGGCACATTTGAATGACCCAAAGTCAACGTCAAAAAAAGATGCTTTCAAGAACATTCAGAGAGTAGTGCAGCAGAAACTTCGGCACATGCGGGACTCCTGGCTGAGCAGCAAAGCTGATGAAATTCAGGGCTTTGCTGACAGACACGATATGAAAAAACTTCTACGACTCACTGAAAGCGGTCTATGGTCCTTCATCACCAGGCATAGTTCCCCTCCTCAGTGCAGACGGGGGAACATTGGTCACCGATAAGAAAGAAATCCTCCAACGCTGGGCAGAGCATTTCAGCAACATCTTAAATGCAACTTCCTTCTTCGATGATGAAACCATCAATTGCCTTCCTCAAGTTCCCACCAATGAGACTCTTGATGACCTGCCAACCATAGTGGAAATAAACAAAGCCATCCAGCAACTCTCCAGCGGCAAGGCACCTGGTCCTGACTCCATCCCAGCAGAGATATACAAGGCAGGTGGGCCGGTCCTAACAGAGCAGCTTCACCAAGTCTTCACAAACATATGGATGAACGAGACCATGCCACAAGATTTTAAGGACGCGTCAATAGTCCACCTTTACAAACGTAAAGGAAACCGCCAATCCTGTGACAACCACCGAGGCATCTCCTTGCTTTCAATTGCAGGGAAGATACTCGCCAGAATTCTTCTCAATCGCCTCACAGCCCATCTCGATCAAGGTCTTCTTCCTGAGAGTCAATGTGGCTTCAGAAAAGAACGTGGAACTGTTGACATGATTTTCGCTGCAAGGCAGCTGCAAGAGAAATGTCAGGAACAGAACTGCGAAATGTTCTCCACTTTCATTGACCTTACCAAGGCTTTTGATACAGTCAGCAGAGAAGGACTGTGGAAGATTATGGCAAAATATGGCTGTCCACGAAAGTTTGTCCAAATAGTGCGGCTATTTCATGACGGCATGCAGGCAAGAGTACAGGAAAATGGTGAGCTGTCTGAACCCTTTCCTGTCACCAATGGAGTGAAGCAAGGATGTGTCCTGGCACCAACACTGTTCAGCCTCATGTTTTCAGCCATGTTGATGAATGCCTTCGAGAACGACGACATTGGAATAGACATCAACTACCGTATGGATGGAAAGTTATTCAATCTCAGAAGGCTGAAAGCTAAAACCAAAATTAACAGTGGCACCGTCAGAGAGCTCCTGTTTGCTGATGATTGCGCTCTATACGCCAACTCAGAGGCGGACATGCAACATAATGTTTCAGCTTTCTCACATGCCTGTGCCAACTTTGGGCTCAATATCAACTTGGAGAAGACTGTAGTTATGTACCAGCCAGCTCCAGGGAATAATCACACTGTGCCGAATATCAAAGTGAATGATCATAGACTAAGTGTTGTGGACAAATTTACCTATCTTGGCAGCACCCTGTCACAAGCTGCCACAATCGATGACGAAGTGAATGCAAGAATCTCCAAGGCCAGTGCAGCCTTTGGCAGACTGTACAAAAATGTATGGGATAGAACTGGAATAAGCCTGCAAACAAAGCTAAAAGTCTACAAAGCAGTTGTATTATCCACACTGCTATATGCTTGTGAAACCTGGACTGTTTATCAGCGACACGCTAGGAAATTAAACCACTTCCACACAGTCTGCCTAAGGAAGCTACTGAAGATTAAATGGCAAGACAAGATTCCAGACACTGAAGTCCTAGAAAGAGCATCCATGCCCAGTATCCACACTCTACTGATGAAGAATCAGATTCGCTGGGCTGGTCACTTGACTCGCATGCCAGATCACAGGCTCCCTAAACGAATTTTTTACAGCGAACTGCGTTGTGGTAAACGCTCCCAAGGTGGCCAGAGGAAACGTTTTAAAGACACTCTGAAAATTTCACTGAATGCTTTTGGAATTCATCATGACACCTGGGAGGCTGCAGCCAGAGACCGAAATTCGTGGCGTGCATCATTGCGCAAAGGTGCAGTCATATGTGAGGCAACCAGGACTGCAAGAGCTGTGAAGAAAAGGCAGGACAGAAAAACCACTGCAGGAAATCCTCCTCCAGAGACGTCAAGCATTCTTTGTCCACATTGTCAAAGAACATTTCGAGCCAAAATAGGCCTTATCAGCCATCTTAGAACCCACGGCTCCACACCTTCAACCCCACTGGATGAAATGAATGGTCATCATCATTCTTGATGGACAAACAACACAACAACAACATAGCTGATACATGTGGTATCTTGAAGTGATGTACAGCTGATACATGTGGTATCTTGAAGTGATGTATAGCTGACACATGTGGTATCTTGAAGTGATGTACAGCTGACACATGTGGTACCTTGAAGTGATGTACAGCTGACACATGTGGTACCTTGAAGTGATGTACAGCTGACACATGTGATACCTTGAAGTCATGTACAGCTGACACATGTGGTATCTTGAAGTGATGTATAGCTGACACATGTGGTATCTTGAAGTGATGTATAGCTGACACATGTGATATCTTGAAGTGATGTACAGCTGACACATGTGGTATCTTGAAGTGATGTACAGCTGACACATGTGGTACCTTGAAGTGATGTACTGCTGACACATGTGGTATCATGAAGTGATGTACAGCTGATACATGTGATATCTTGAAGTGATGTACAGCTGACACATGTGGTATCTTGAAGTGATTTACAGCTGACACATGTGGTATCATGAAGTGATGTACAGCTGATACATGTGATATCTTGAAGTGATGTACAGCTGACACATGTGGTATCTTGAAGTGATGTACAGCTGACACATGTGGTATCTTGAAGTGATGTACAGCTGACACATGTGGTATCATGAAGTCATGTACAGCTGACACATGTGGTACCTTGAAGTGATGTACAGCTGACACATGTGGTATCTTGAAGTGATGTATAGCTGATACATGTGGTATCTTGAAGTGATGTACAGCTGACACATGTGGTATCTTGAAGTGATGTATAGCTGATACATGTGGTAATCTTGAAGTGATGTATAGCTGATACATGTGGTAATCTTGAAGTGATGTACAGCTGATACATGTGGTATCTTGAAGTGATGTACAGCTGACACATGTGGTATCTTGAAGTGATGTATAGCTGATACATGTGGTATCTTGAAGTGATGTACAGCTGACACATGTGGTATCTTGAAGTCATGTACAGCTGACACATGTGGTACCTTGAAGTGATGTATAGCTGACACATGTGGTATCTTGAAGTGATGTACAGCTGATACATGTGGTATCTTGAAGTGATGTACAGCTGACACATGTGGTATCTTGAAGTGATGTACAGCTGATACATGTGGTATCTTGAAGTGATGTATAGCTGACACATGTGGTATCTTGAAGTGATGTATAGCTGATACATGTGGTATCTTGAAGTGATGTCCAGCTGACACATGTGGTATCTTGAAGTGATGTACAGCTGACACATGTGGTATCTTGAAGTGATGTATAGCTGATACATGTGGTATCTTGAAGTGATGTATAGCTGATACATGTGGTATCTTGAAGTGATGTCCAGCTGACACATGTGGTATCTTGAAGTGATGTACAGCTGACACATGTGGTATCTTGAAGTGATGTACAGCTGACACATGTGGTATCTTGAAGTGATGTACAGCTGATACATGTGGTATCTTGAAGTGATGTATAGCTGACACATGTGGTATCTTGAAGTGATGTATAGCTGACACATGTGGTATCTTGAAGTGATGTCCAGCTGACACATGTGGTATCTTGAAGTGACATACATCTGACACATGTGGTACCTTGAAGTGATGTACAGCTGACACATGTGGTACCTTGAAGTCATGTACAGCTGACACATGTGATATCTTGAAGTGATGTACAGCTGACACATGTGGTATCTTGAAGTGATGTACAGCTGACACATGTGGTATCATGAAGTGATGTACAGCTGATACATGTGGTATCTTGAAGTGATGTATAGCTGACACATGTGGTATCTTGAAGTCATGTACAGCTGACATATGTGGTATCTTGAAGTCATGTACAGCTGACACATGTGGTACCTTGAAGTGATGTACAGCTGACACATGTGGTATCATGAAGTGATGTACAGCTGATACATGTGGTATCTTGAAGTGATGTACAGCTGACACATGTGGTATCTTGAAGTCATGTACAGCTGACACATGTGGTATCTTGAAGTGATGTACAGCTGACACATGTGGTATCTTGAAGTCATATACAGCTGACACATGTGGTATCTTGAAGTGATGTATAGCTGACACATGTGGTACCTTGAAGTGATGTACAGCTGACACATGTGGTATCATGAAGTGATGTACAGCTGATACATGTGGTATCTTGAAGTGATGTACAGCTGACACATGTGGTATCTTGAAGTGATGTACAGCTGATACATGTGGTATCTTGAAGTGATGTATAGCTGACACATGTGGTATCTTGAAGTGATGTATAGCTGACACATGTGGTATCTTGAAGTGATGTATAGCTGATACATGTGGTATCTTGAAGTGATGTACAGCTGATACATGTGGTATCTTGAAGTGATGTATAGCTGGACCATGTGGTATCTTGAAGTGATGTACAGCTGACACATGTGGTATCATGAAGTGATGTACAGCTGACACATGTGGTATCTTGAAGTGAATGTACAGCTGACACATGTGGTATCTTGAAGTGATGTACAGCGTACACATGTGGTATCATGAAGTGATGTACAGCTGAGACATGTGGTATCTTGAAGTGATGTATAGCTGACACATGTGGTATCTTGAAGTCATGTACAGCTGACACATGTGGTATCTTGAAGTGATGTATAGCTGACACATGTGGTATCTTGAAGTGATGTATAGCTGATACATGTGGTATCTTGAAGTGATGTACAGCTGATACATGTGGTATCTTGAAGTGATGTACAGCTGATACATGTGGTATCTTGAAGTGATGTATAGCTGACACATGTGGTATCTTGAAGTGATGTACAGCTGACACATGTGGTATCATGAAGTGATGTACAGCTGACACATGTGGTATCTTGAAGTGATGTACAGCTGACACATGTGGTATCTTGAAGTGATGTACAGCTGACACATGTGGTATCATGAAGTGATGTACAGCTGATACATGTGGTATCTTGAAGTGATGTATAGCTGACACATGTGATATCTTGAAGTGATGTACAGCTGACACATGTGGTATCATGAAGTCATGTACAGCTGATACATGTGGTATCTTGAAGTGATGTACAGCTGATACATGTGGTATCTTGAAGTGATGTACAGCTGATACATGTGGTATCTTGAAGTGATGTATAGCTGACACATGTGGTATCTTGAAGTGATGTACAGCTGACACATGTGATACCTTGAAGTGATGTACAGCTGACACATGTGGTATCTTGAAGTGATGTATAGCTGATACATGTGGTATCATGAAGTGATGTACAGCTGACACATGTGGTATCTTGAAGTGATGTACAGCTGACACATGTGATACCTTGAAGTCATGTATAGCTGACACATGTGATATCTTGAAGTGATGTACAGCTGATACATGTGGTATCATGAAGTGATGTATAGCTGACACATGTGGTATCTTGAAGTGATGTACAGCTGACACATGTGGTATCTTGAAGTGATGTATAGCTGACACATGTGATACCTTGAAGTGATGTACAGCTGACACATGTGGTATCATGAAGTGATGTACAGCTGATACATGTGGTATCTTGAAGTGATGTATAGCTGACACATGTGATATCTTGAAGTGATGTACAGCTGACACATGTGGTATCATGAAGTCATGTACAGCTGATACATGTGGTATCTTGAAGTCATGTACAGCTGACACATGTGGTATCTTGAAGTGATGTACAGCTGATACATGTGGTATCTTGAAGTGATGTACAGCTGACACATGTGGTATCATGAAGTGATGTACAGGTGACATGTGGTATACATATCTCCTGCTTATATGATTATTGTTCTACAATAGTGACTCTATAATGCATATTTTTGCTAGTGACAACATGAAGGCAAAGCAAAAGACACCTCAACTCACATCAAACCCCTGTAGTCTGCCTACTTGCATCATATCATTAGCAGCTTTAGGCACTACACACATGACATGGAGTGCTTTCTTCAGCTCTGATGTGTCTTCTTCTGCCTTTTCTGTGTATTTGAGAATGTCCTGAAATTAGAACATTGGCATCAACATAATCATTATTCACCTCATACACCCACATACACACAATTATCTTGTGATTTATTACATATTCCAAAATAGAATACTTGCTACATGAGCACATTCAAAGCTGCCTGTTACACTCAATCCGTTCTAGGCTGTCTGCTATATTAAACTTATAGGCTGCAACCTAAATGAAATCAATTCTAGGCTACCTGTTATACTGTACACATTCTAGGCTACCTGCTATACTGTACACATTCTAGGCTACCTGCTATACTGTACACATACTCGATTGTTACACTGAGCTTGCTGTGAGTCCTGGGCTTGTGGACTTGTGCCATGTTAAGCCATGTTCTATGTCCTGCATGATGTGTACAGAATGACCCCAGCCAGCACAGAGCACGCTGAGCCGTGATTGTATGGACCAGTTTGAGCGTGTACAGAGTTGTCATAGTTTCTGTCAGGTAGAACTGCTATGTTCACGTTTGCTAGCAGTTTAACCTACATCCACAGCTCCACAAACACCTGACTGTGAAACATCCACAGCTCCACAAACACCTGACTGTGAAACATCCACAGCTCCACCATGACCTGGCTGTGAAGTAATTACAGTTCTACAATGATCTGGCTGGTGAAGTAATTACAGTTCTACAATGATCTGGCTGGTGAAGTAATTACAGTTCTACAATGACCTGGCTGGTGAAGTAATTACAGTTCTACAATGATCTGGCTGGTGAAGTAATTACAGTTCTACAATGATCTGGCTGGTGAAGTAATTACAGTTCTACAATGATCTGGCTCAGGAAGTAGCCACAGTTCTACAGTGACCTGGCTGTGAAGTAACAGTTTACAGTGACTTGCCTAGTGAAGTAGCCACAGTTCTACAGTGACCTGGCTGTGAAGTAACCAGTTTTACAGTGACTGCCCTAGTGAAGTAGCCACAGTTCTAGCAGTGACCTGGCTGTGAAGTAACCAGTTTTAAAGTGACTTGCCTAGTGAAGTAGCCACAGCTCCACAATGACCTGGCTGTGAAGGTAGCCCACAGCTCCACAATGATCTGGCTGGTGAAGTAATTACAGTTCTACAATGATCTGGCTCAGGAAGTAGCCACAGTTCTACAGTGACCTGGCTGTGAAGTAACCAGTTTTACAGTGACTTGCCTAGTGAAGTAGCCACAGTTCTACAGTGACCTGGCTGGTGAAGTAGCCACAGCTCCACAATGACCTGGCTGTGAAGTAGCCACAGTTTTACAATGACCTGACTAGGGAAGTAGCTACAGCTCCATAATGACCTGGCTGTGAAGTAGCCAGTTTTACAATGACCTGGTTGTGAAGTAGCCAGTTTTACAGTGACTTGCCTAGTGAAGTAGCCACAGTTCTACAGTGACCTGGCTGTGAAGTAACCAGTTTTACAGTGACTTGCCTAGTGAAGTAGCCACAGTTCTACAGTGACCTGGCTGTGAAGTAACCAGTTTTACAGTGACTTGCCTAGTGAAGTAGCCACAGCTCCACAATGACCTGGCTGTGAAGTAGCCAGTTTTACAGTGACTTGCCTAGTGAAGTAGCCACAGTTCTACAGTGACCTGGCTGTGAAGTAACCAGTTTTAAAGTGACTTGCCTAGTGAAGTAGCCACAGCTCCACAATGACCTGGCTGTGAAGTAGCCACAGCTCCACAATGACCTGGCTGGTGAAGTAATTACAGTTCTACAATGATCTGGCTCAGGAAGTAGCCACAGTTCTACAGTGACCTGGCTGTGAAGTAACCAGTTTTACAGTGACTTGCCTAGTGAAGTAGCCACAGTTCTACAGTGACCTGGCTGGTGAAGTAGCCACAGCTCCACAATGACCTGGCTGTGAAGTAGCCACAGTTTTACAATGACCTGACTAGGGAAGTAGCTACAGCTCCATAATGACCTGGCTGTGAAGTAGCCAGTTTTACAATGACCTGGTTGTGAAGTAGCCAGTTTTACAGTGACTTGCCTAGTGAAGTAGCCACAGTTCTACAGTGACCTGGCTGTGAAGTAACCAGTTTTACAGTGACTTGCCTAGTGAAGTAGCCACAGTTCTACAGTGACCTGGCTGTGAAGTAACAGTTTTACAGTGACTTGCCTAGTGAAGTAGCCACAGCTCCACAATGACCTGGCTGTGAAGTAGCCAGTTTTACAGTGGACTTGCCTAGTGAAGTAGCCACAGTTCTACAGTGACCTGGCTGTGAAGTAACCAGTTTTAAAGTGACTTGCCTAGTGAAGTAGCCACAGCTCCACAATGACCTGGCTGTGAAGTAGCCACAGCTCCACAATGACCTGGCTGGTGAAGTAATTACAGTTCTACAATGATCTGGCTCAGGAAGTAGCCACAGTTCTACAGTGACCTGGCTGTGAAGTAACCAGTTTTACAGTGACTTGCCTAGTGAAGTAGCCACAGTTCTACAGTGACCTGGCTGGTGAAGTAGCCACAGCTCCACAATGACCTGGCTGTGAAGTAGCCACAGTTTTACAATGACCTGACTAGGGAAGTAGCTACAGCTCCATAATGACCTGGCTGTGAAGTAGCCAGTTTTACAATGACCTGGCTGTGAAGTAGCCAGTTTTACAATGACCTGGCTGTGAAGTAGCCAGTTTTACAATGACCTGGCTGTGAAGTAACCAGTTTTACAGTGACTTGCCTAGTGAAGTAGCCACATTCTCCAATGACCTGGCTGGTAAAGTAGCCACAGCTTCACAATGATCTGACTGGTGAAGTAGCCTACCAACAGTAGTAGAGTTCTACAGTTGAGTTGTTGAGTTGAGTCAAGAACCGACATCACTGCATTCAGGACATTCCCATACATGCTCCGTCCCCTCATTCAACAGCCAGTGAAGAGTCACACTACTAATCGTTCCCATCGCTATCTGATTAAAAGTTCTCCTGGTCTTCTCTCTCAGTTTTGAGATTCTTCCAAAACCCCTGGCGATCCCCCACAATCTCATTCTTTCCACATATGGGTTCTCAATCTGTTCCTCTGCCTTCTCTACCTGGTCCCACAAGCACACAACCACCTCCCTCTTGTCCTTAGGCAATCTGCCACCAAGAGGTGCATTCCCTGCTAGCCTATCAGCCTGTTCATTCCCCCGCACCCTGCATGGCCAGGGCAAAATATCCATACAATTCTCACAATCTGTGACCTCTGAAGAGATGAGAGCCATTCCACAGGAAACATTCCTTTCTCCACCTTACTAAGCATACTCTTTGAATCCGCAATACAACGTGTGTTGCAGTAGTATCCTCTAGCCAACGGAATGTCGCTGTTACTGCCTCCACCTCCATTCTCATGCTGGAGGTCGTAGTCTCATATGCCAGACTCTCCTTTTTCAAGACTCGCCCATTAACCTTTTCAATAAAGCCCCAGCCACTAATTCTGTTTCTCACCACTGACCCCTTCAGAGTAGATGACTATGTCACCTTGATGTGTGTTGCTCTGGATCAGCTGTTGCACTTCAAACTCAGTGTGGCCCACTGCCCATTCTCTGCACTCACAACGCAGTGTTATTATTACATTGTGCCAGTCCGTCATGTCTTCTGGAACTTCAACCCACTCTCTTCCACGATTGACGGTCTCTAGATCACACACCTGTCGTATAGAAAGTTCTGTCTGTGCCATCCAGGACCTGCCTCGTCTTAGTCTATGACCCTTAACCATATACATTGCTGCATGCAGCGAGTGATCCCTGTCTACGGCAACTCTCAGGTACCATTTGGCCTGAAGGACCCTATGCCTATCCATCATTGTTGGTAGCGCCAGGATATGCCTCATGCATATAATTGGTGTGTCCTTTGTGCACCCCAGGATTAACTGCATGCGCTCCAACCTTTCAAGCTGGCTCTTTGATACTGTCAGCAGCCCCAAACAATACTCAATGACAGAAATGAATAACTGCTGAAAGAGCCTGTAAAGCATCCTCTGGTCTACCCCGGTTGCTGCCATAGCCCTCAATGCATTAAGTCCCCTACCAGCCTTCACCACCAAGGCCTCCACATGATCCTTAAAAGACAAACACCTGTCAAAGGTGATACCCAAGTACTTCAATTTACTCTCTCGACTAAGAGGACATCCATTCAACATAATACCCGGGACATCTGCCTTGACGATCTGATTATCCAAGGAGTACCACACAACTGATTCTTTGTCTGGGTTTATAACGGCCCCAGCGTCCCTGCACCACTCTGCCACCCCATTTACTGCCACCTGTAAGTCTTTCGCCAAACTGGCCCTGTCTCTGCCCTGTTTGTACACCAGCACATCATCTGCAAATGTCAAGATTCTACCCACACCTGATGTCTCAATAGCTGCGATTTTGCTGGTGTAGACATTAAAGAGCATGGGGACAAGGCAGATCCCTGTGGCAACCCAGATGTAATAGTACATGGGTTAGAAGTCCAGGCACCCATGCGCAGTGCAACCTTATGCTCATACCACATTTCTACAATGACCTGGCTGGTGAAGTAGCCACAGCTCCACAATGACTTGGCTGTGAAGTAGCCACAGTTTACAGTAACTTGCCTAGTGAAGTAGCCACAGTTCTACAATAACCTGGCTGGTGAAGTAGCCACAGCTAAACAATGACCTGGATGGTGATGTAGCCACAGTTCTACAATCACCTGGCTGTGAAGTAGCCACAGTTTTACAATGACCTGACTAGGGAAGTAGCTACAGCCCCACAATAACCTGGCTGTGAAGTAGCCAGTTTTACAATGACCTGTCTGGTGAGGTAATCACAGCTACACAATCACCTGGCTAGTGAAGCAGCCAGAGTTGAACAATGATCTGGCTGTAAAGTAGCCACAGTTCTACAACGCCCTGGTTGATGAAGTAGCCAAAGTTACAAAATTACCTGGTTGGTGAAGTAGCCGCATATATTATCTTATACATGCCCAAGTCTACCGCAGTGAATGTGTTGTGACAGACTTACTTTCAGCAACAGTTGGTAGTGCATGATTCTCTCAACTGAATGTGTTGTGACAGATGATTCTCTCAACTGAATGTGTTGTGACAGACTTACTTTCAGCAACAGTTGGTAGTGCTTGATTCTCTCAACTGAATGTGTTGTGACAGACTTATTTTCAGCAACAGTTGGTAGTGCATGATTCTCTCAACTGAATGTGTTGTGACAGACTTACTTTCAGCAACAGTTAGTAGCGCATAATTCTCTCAACTGAATGTGTTGTGACAGACTTACTTTCAGAAACAGTTAGTAGCACATAATTCTCTCAACTGAAGGTGTTGTGACAGATGATTCTCTCAACTGAATGTGTTGTGACAGACTTACTTTCAGCAACAGTTGGTAGCGCATGATTTTCTCAACTGAATGTGTTGTGACAGACTTACTTTCAGCAACAGTTGGTAGTGCATGATTCTCTCAACTGAATGTGTTGTGACAGACTTACTTTCAGCAACAGTTGGTAGTGCATGATTCTCTCAACTGAATGTGTTGTGACAGACTTACTTTCAGCAACAGTTGGTAGTGTATGATTCTCTCAACTGAATGTGTTGTGACAGACTTACTTTCAGCAACATTTGGTAGTGCATGATTCTCTCAACTGAATGTGTTGTGACAGACTTACTTTCTGAAACAGTTGGTAGTGCATGATTCTCTCAACTGAATATGTTGTGACAGACTTACTTTCAGCAACAGTTGGTAGCGCATAATTCTCTGAACAGGTTTAATCAGCAGATCAGGCAGCATCAGTCGGTGACCCAATTTCTGTCTGACTTCCTGCAAAAGATGTTACCAGAATTTACAAGATGACCTCTACGAGGGCAAGTCATTAGGTAAGAGGAATTTTATGAATAACCTTTTTACACCAGTGTGAACCAGATCGAAGGCAGAGCGACAGCCCACCTCAGACAAGAGCCAAGACAGCCGAGAAGAAGGAGGAGAAAGACTTACCAGAGTCAGAAACACCGACTCAAAGACAGTCAAATGGGTTGTCAAGCATATTTAAGTGGAGCTATCAGACGAACAAATCCTGAAGCAGCTACAAGAAGAGAATCTGCACATCCGAATCTTGAAGGCTGATCAGATCCTAACGTACTCAAAGATCCCTATGACGCTAGCGGTGGTGACGACAGAGGGCAGTGAAATGACGATCAAAGTGATGATTAACAAGAGAACTCAACAACCAGAACAATTCATCCCTAGAATCACACAATGCTCAAGATGTCAGAGGCTCGGCCACAGCACAACAACATGTCGCAGTAAGACAGATCTGCCGATACTTCGCCAATCACTACACCTTCAAGGAATGTCCACTGGCCAAGCAGGACACGGATTTCCGAGTACCGAACAACAAAAGAAAGTGCACCAATGCCTGGGCAAGCATGGAGCAAGATACTTGGGCTGTCAACATCTCTGTGCTGTGACATGAATATTAGCTGTGACATGACTATCAGCTGTGACATGATTATTAGCTGTGACATGACTATCAGCTGTGACATGACTATCTGCTGTGACATGACTATTAGCTGTGATATGACTATTAGCTGTGACATGACTATTAGCTGTGACATGACTATCTGCTGTGACATGACTATCAGCTGTGATATGACTATTAGCTGTGACATGACTATTAGCTGTGACATGACTATTAGCTGTGACATGACTATTAGCTGTGACATGACTATCAGCTGTGACATGACTATCAGCTGTGATATGACTATCTGCTGTGACATGACTATCTGCTGTGACATGACTATCAGCTGTGACATGATTATTAGCTGTGACATGATTATCTGCTGTGACATGACTATCTGCTGTGACATGACTATTAGCTGTGACATGACTATCTGCTGTGACATGACTATTAGCTGTGATATGACTATTAGCTGTGACATGACTATTAGCTGTGACATGACTATCTGCTGTGACATGACTATCAGCTGTGATATGACTATTAGCTGTGACATGACTATTAGCTGTGACATGACTATTAGCTGTGACATGACTATTAGTTGTGACATGACTATCAGCTGTGACATGACTATCAGCTGTGATATGACTATCAGCTGTGACATGACTATCAGCTGTGATATGACTATTAGCTCTGATATGACTATTAGCTGTGACATGACTATCAGCTGTGAAATGACTATCAGCTGTGAAATGACTATTAGCTGTGACATGACTATCAGCTGTGATATGACTATTAGCTGTGACATGACTATTAGCTGTGATATGACTATCTGCTGTGACATGACTATCAGCTGTGACATGACTAATAGCTGTGATATGAATATCAGCTGTGATATGACTATTAGCTGTGACATGACTATTAGCTGTGACATGATTATCTGCTGTGACATGACTATTAGCTGTGACATGACTATTAGATGTGATATGATTATCTGCTGTGACATGACTATCTGCTGTGACATGACTATTAGCTGTGACATGATTATTAGCTGTGACATGACTATTAGCTGTGACATGACTATTAGCTGTGACATGACTATTAGCTGTGACATAACTATCTGCTGTGACATGACTATCAGGTGTGACATGACTATCAGCTGTGACATGATTATCTGCTGTGACATGACTATCAGCTGTGATATGACTATCAGCTGTGATATGACTATCAGCTGTGATATGACTATCAGCTGTGATATGACTATCAGCTGTGATATGACTATCAGCTGTGATATGACTATCAGCTGTGATATGACTATCAGCTGTGACAAGACTATTAGCTGTGATATAACTATCAGCTGTGACATAAATATCAGCTGTGACATGATTATCAGCTGTGACATGATTATCTGCTGTGACATGACTATTAGCTGTGATATGACTATCAGCTGTGATATGACTATTAGCTGTGATATGACTATCAGCTGTGATATGACTATTAGCTGTGATATGACTATCAGCTGTGATATGACTATCAGCTGTGATATGACTATTAGCTGTGACAAGACTATTAGCTGTGATATAACTATCAGATGTGACATGATTATCAGCTGTGACATGATTATCTGCTGTGACATGATTATCAGCTGTGATATGACTATCAGCTGTGATATGACTATTAGCTGAGATATGACTATCAGCTGTGATATGACTATTAGCTGTGACATGACTATCAGCTGTGACATGATTATCTGCTGTGACATGACTATCAGCTGTGATATGACTATCAACTGTGATATGACTATTAGCTGTGATATGCCTATTAGCTGTGACATGACTATCAGCTGTGGCATGACTATCAGCTGTGATATGACTATCAGCTGTGATATGACTATCAGCTGTGACATGACTATCAGCTGTGACATGATTATCAGCTGTGACATGACTATCAGCTGTGATATGACTATCAGCTGTGACATGACTATCAGCTGTGACATGACTATCAGCTGTGATATGACTATTAGCTGTGACATGATTATCTGCTGTGACATGACTATCAGCTGTGATATGACTATCAGCTGTGATATGACTATTAGCTGTGATATGATTATTAGCTGTGACATGACTATCAGCTGTGGCATGACTATCAGCAGTGATATGACTATTAGCTGTCACATGAGTATTAGCTGTGACATGACTATCAGCTGTGATATGATTATCTGCTGTGACATGACTATCAGCTGTGACATGATTATCAGCTGTGATATGACTATCAGCTGTGACATGACTATCAGCTGTGATATGACTATAAGCTGTGACATGACTATCAGCTGTGACATGATTATTAGCTGTGACATGAGTATTAGCTGTGACATGACTATTAGCTGTGACATGATTATCTGCTGTGACATGATTATCTGCTGTGACATGACTATCAGATGTGATATGACTATTAGCTGTGACATGACTATTAACTGTGACATGATTATCTGCTGTGACATGACTATCAGCTGTGATATGACTATCAGCTGTGACATGATTATCTGCTGTGATATGACTATCAGCTGTGATATGACTATCAGCTGTGACATGACTATCAGCTGTGACATGACTATTAGCTGTGATATGAC
The DNA here is from genome assembly GCA_014155875.1 of Cepaea nemoralis. NCBI lineage: Eukaryota > Metazoa > Mollusca > Gastropoda > Stylommatophora > Helicidae > Cepaea > Cepaea nemoralis. The sequence goes on along the minus strand of JACEFZ010010408.1, from coordinate 219,209 downwards.
TATTAGCTGTGATATGACTATCAGCTGTGATATGACTATCAGCTGTGATATGACTATTAGCTGTGACATGACTATCAGCTGTGATATGACTATCAGCTGTGACATGATTATCTGCTGTGACATGACTATCAGCTGTGATATGACTTTCAGCTGTGACATGACTATCAGCTGTGACATGACTATTAGCTGTGATATGACTATCAGCTGTGATATGACTATCAGCTGTGATATGACTATTAGCTGTGACATGACTATCAGCTGTGATATGACTATCAGCTGTGACATGATTATCTGCTGTGACATGACTATCAGCTGTGATATGACTATCAGCTGTGATATGACTATTAGCTGTGATATGACTATCAGCTGTGATATGACTATCAGCTGTGATATGACTATCAGCTGTGATATGACTATTAGCTGTGACATGACTATCAGCTGTGATATGACTATCAGCTGTGACATGATTATCTGCTGTGACATGACTATCAGCTGTGATATGACTATCAGCTGTGATATGACTATCAGCTGTGACATGATTATTAGCTGTGACATGACTATCAGCTTTGGCATGACTATCAGCTGTGATATGACTATTAGCTGTGACATGAGTATTAGCTGTGACATGACTATCAGCTGTGATATGATTATCTGCTGTGACATGACTATCAGCTGTGATATGACTATCAGCTGTGATATGACTATTAGCTGTGACATGACTATTAGCTGTGACATGACTATCAGCTGTGACATGACTATCTGCTGTGACATGACTATCAGCTGTGATATGACTATTAGCTGTGACATGACTATCAGCTGTGACATGATTATTAGCTGTGACATGATTATCTGCTGTGACATGACTATCAGCTGTGAAATGACTATTAGCTGTGACATGACTATTAGCTGTGACATGACTATCTGCTGTGACATGACTATTAGCTGTGATATGACTATTAGCTGTGACATGACTATTAGCTGTGACATGACAATCTGCTGTGACATGACTATCAGATGTGATATGACTATCAGCTGTGACATGACTATCAGCTGTGATATGACTATTAGCTCTGATATGACTATTAGCTGTGACATGACTATCAGCTATGAAATGACTATCAGTTGTGAAATGACTATTAGCTGTGACATGACTTTCAGCTGTGATATGACTATCAGCTGTGACATGACTATCAGCTGTGACATGATTATCTGCTGTGACATGACTATCAGCTGTGATATGACTATCAGCTGTGATATGACTATCAGCTGTGACATGACTATCAGCTGTGATATGACTATTAGCTCTGATATGACTATTAGCTGTGACATGACTATCAGCTGTGAAATGACTATCAGCTGTGAAATGACTATTAGCTGTGACATGACTATCAGCTGTGATATGACTATTAGCTGTGACATGACTATTAGCTGTGATATGACTATCTGCTGTGACATGACTATCAGCTGTGACATGACTAATAGCTGTGATATGAATATCAGCTGTGATATGACTATTAGCTGTGACATGACTATTAGCTGTGACATGATTATCTGCTGTGACATGACTATTAGCTGTGACATGACTATTAGATGTGCTATAATTATCTGCTGTGACATGACTATATGCTGTGACATGACTATTAGTTGTGACATGATTATTAGCTGTGACATGACTATTAGCTGTGACATGACTATTAGCTGTGACATGACTATTAGCTGTGACATAACTATCTGCTGTGACATGACTATCAGCTGTGACATGACTATCAGCTGTGACATGATTATAAGCTGTGACATGATTATCAGCTGTGACATGATTATCTGCTGTGACATGATTATCAGCTGTGATATGACTATCAGCTGTGATATGACTATTAGCTGAGATATGACTATCAGCTGTGATATGACTATTAGCTGTGACATGACTATCAGCTGTGACATGATTATCTGCTGTGACATGACTATCAGCTGTGATATGACTATCAGCTGTGATATGACTATTAGCTGTGATATGCCTATTAGCTGTGATATGACTATCAGCTGTGGCATGACTATCAGCTGTGATATGACTATCAGCTGTGATATGACTATTAGCTGTGACATGACTATCAGCTGTGATATGATTATCTGCTGTGACATGACTATCAGCTGTGATATGACTATTAGCTGTGACATGACTATCAGCTGTGACATGATTATCTGCTGTGACATGACTATCAGCTGTGATATGACTATCAGCTGTGATATGACTATTAGCTGTGATATGCCTATTAGCTGTGATATGACTATCAGCTGTGGCATGACTATCAGCTGTGATATGACTATCAGCTGTGATATGACTATTAGCTGTGACATGACTATCAGCTGTGATATGATTATCTGCTGTGACATGACTATCAGCTGTGATATGACTATTAGCTGTGACATGATTATCTGCTGTGACATGACTATCAGCTGTGATATGACTATCAGCTGTGATATGACTATTAGCTGTGATATGACTATTAGCTGTGACATGACTATCAGCTGTGATATGACTATTAGCTGTGACATGAGTATTAGCTGTGACATGACTATCAGCTGTGATATGATTATCTGCTGTGACATGACTATCAGCTGTGACATGATTATCAGCTGTGATATGACTATCAGCTGTGACATGACTATCAGCTGTGATATGACTATAAGCTGTGACATGACTATCAGCTGTGACATGATTATTAGCTGTGACATGAGTATTAGCTGTGACATGACTATTAGCTGTGATATGATTATCTGCTGTGACATGATTATCTGCTGTGACATGACTATCAGATGTGATATGACTATTAGCTGTGACATGACTATTAACTGTGACATGATTATCTGCTGTGACATGACTATCAGCTGTGATATGACTATCAGCTGTGACATGATTATCTGCTGTGACATGACTATCAGCTGTGATATGACTATCAGCTGTGACATGACTATCAGCTGTGACATGACTATTAGCTGTGATATGACTATTAGCTGTGATATGACTATCAGCTGTGACATGACTATTAACTGTGACATGATTATCTGCTGTGACATGACTATCAGCTGTGATATGACTATCAGCTGTGACATGACTATCAGCTGTGACATGACTATTAGCTGTGATATGACTATCAGCTGTGATATGACTATCAGCTGTGATATGACTATTAGCTGTGACATGACTATCAGCTGTGACATGACTATCAGCTGTGACATGATTATCTGCTGTGACATGACTATCAGCTGTGATATGACTATCAGCTGTGATATGACTATTAGCTGTGATATGACTATCAGCTGTGATATGACTATCAGCTGTGATATGATTATCAGCTGTGATATGACTATTAGCTGTGACATGACTATCAGCTGTGATATGACTATCAGCTGTGACATGATTATCTGCTGTGACATGACTATCAGCTGTGATATGACTATCAGCTGTGATATGACTATTAGCTGTGATATGACTATTAGCTGTGACATGACTATCAGCTGTGATATGACTATCAGCTGTGACATGATTATCTGCTGTGACATGACTATCAGCTGTGATATGACTATCAGCTGTGATATGACTATTAGCTGTGATATGACAATTAGCTGTGACATGACTATCAGCTGTGGCATGACTATCAGCTGTGATATGACTATTAGCTGTGTCACAAAATGAAACCGTGTGTTTAGCCGGTTGATTATTACAGAGGATTTTCGGATTAAGCGGACGATCGACCAGCGACATCTATTTGTACTAACAGAGTAAACACAGTTGTACAGGTTACATCGTGTCAGCCCATAAACACATTTGGTGGTGAGGGAGAAGGATATGGAATGGTTCCGTTTGTCATCTATACTGCCGGACATCAGACGGAAATGGCTGCTGGGATTGTCACCACGGAACAGAAGAGTGACAAGTTTGTCAACATTTGAATGCAGATGGAAGCCGTGAGATCACAGGGGCAGATGTAAAACGGAAGTACCTAGTACGGAAAACAGTGCATCTGTCAATTCTTGGTTTCCGGAACATCAAGATGATTGGCAGCTTGGTATCGAAACTCTTTGTTGGGAGTTTACAGAAACTAGCTGGCTTGTTTTGAGAATCTAGGCAATTACTGACAACTTTGACAGGATTTAAGCCAGGAAAATAGTTCTTGACAGGGGATGATTTGCCACTGTGCCACCTGTGTGGGGGAGTAAAGGATAACGTCACGTGGACAACTTTGGTAGTTTGCCATATAAACTCGAGTTGAGATCAACTAGGGTGGACTTGAATAATGCTCTAGACAGAGTGCAGGGCACTGCAGTGCCAGTGGAAATAATATCTACCGTGTGTTAATTAGTGACTTAATTTTGCACGTGCCTATAATGGCAGATGTAGATATGATTGATAGGACTGCAGTAGTGCCATTTAAGGTATAACCTATTATAATATATTCGTTATAATTACTTTAGGCAGTAGCCTTGTTAAACTATAGTGTGATGATTAGCACTGTTAGTGGAAACTAGCTAGAGTAGTGAAGTGATACTTGGCTCTGTTAGCTAGAATAGACTAGTGAAGTGTTGATAAGCTTTACTAGTTGAGAATTGAGTAATGAAGGATAATTGGGATCTTCCCGTAGGTGTCCCTGGTGGGCGGGGTTCCGCATTCTGTTTGCTGATATTTTTTCTTTGTCATAGCCTGATTCGACTCTAGGTGGGTAGCTAATCTGCTCTATGACTAAGTCTAGTTAGCTAAAGATCATTAAGCAAGGTGATAGGCTTACACTCAGCCGAAGGGATCAGTGACTAGTACTATCACCAGATGTGTTGTTTCTATCCTAGGTTCCCTACCAGATCCAAGGAAACTCTACAAGTTTTGGGGAAGAATTAAAAAACCCATTCTGAAGAACACCAGTTCAAGAGTCAATAAAGTTGCATACAGAAACGTAACTTACGCTAGAAGGAAATTGATTCATCAAAGAGAGTGATGCATACTGATGCACCACACAGCATCAGACAGTACTAACGAACCGAGAACCGGCTAAGAGTACCTAGTGTTAGTACAGTAACAATTAACATTAGTAATTAGCACTTATGGACTGAATGGTTCGATGTGCAACGAGGATGATCTGTTAACTAACTAACTAACTAACTGCGTACACCCTGCAAAAGACTTGTGCAGTTTGTTTAGGAACATTAGGAACGGACATTGTGTAGAGTGCAACCGGTCCATGATTAACTGTTAATACCACCGGTGTCTATTTCGGATGTTCATGAAATTGGATTACCAGAGGTCTACAGAGGCAAAGCATTATCCGGCAAGATGGTTCCGGCAACGGGTGAGACGTACTTGTTCTGACGTAACGTGCTGTGGTCTATCTTTGCTGTGATCAGCTGACTGAGTTGATGTCTGAGAGACAGAGTCTACACACTTTATAGAACACGTCACACATTTTCTTCGCATACACGTCTCATACACGTTACACTTTTATTTTAATAAATTAATCTTTATTAATTTCTAGAAGCAAGAGTTGTTGAGTATGTTGCGTTGGGGAAGTATTAGAAGGGGGCATAGTACGACAGTGTGAGAGTGATAGGAAAAGGTGTCCATAGGCTGATGGAGTGTGTTGGACGGAAGCTGGTGGATTCTCCAGAATATTGAGGGGGAAAAAAAATAATATTATAATGTGGGTGTCGGATCTCCTCACTCCAGGGACGACACTTTAAAGGAGGACACGACAAGCTGTGACATGAGTATTAGCTGTGACATGACTATCAGCTGTGATATGATTATCTGCTGTGACATGACTATCAGCTGTGATATGACTATCAGCTGTGATATGACTATCAGCTGTGAAATGATTATCTGATGTGACATGACTATTAGCTGTGACATGACTATCAGCTGTGACATGACTATCTGCTGTGACATGACTATCAGCTGTGATATGACTATTAGGTGTGACATGACTATCAGCTGTGACATGATTATCTGCTGTGACATGACTATCAGCTGTGATATGACTATCAGCTGTGATATGACTATTAGCTGTGATATGACTATTAGCTGTGACATGACTATCAGCTGTGGCATGACTATCAGCGGTGATATGACTATTAGCTGTGACATGAGTATTAGCTGTGACATGACTATCAGCTGTGATATGATTATCTGCTGTGACATGACTATCAGCTGTGACATGATTATCAGCTGTGACATGACTATCAACTGTGATATGACTATAAGCTGTGACATGACTATCAGCTGTGACATGATTATTAGCTGTGACATGAGTACTAGCTGTGACATGACTATTAGCTGTTACATGATTATCTGCTGTGACATGACTATCTGCTGTGACATGACTATCAGCAGTGACATGACTATCAGCTGTGATATGACTATCAGCTGTGACATGATTATCTGCTGTGACATGACTATTAGCTGTGACATGACTATCAGCTGTGACATGACTATCTGCTGTGACATGACTATCAGCTGTGATATGACTATTAGCTGTGACATGACTATCAGCTGTGACATGATTATCTGCTGTGATATGACTATCTGCTGTGACATGACTATCTGCTGTGACATAACTATCTGCTGTGACATGACTATCAGCTGTGACATGATTATCAGCTGTGACATGACTATCAGCTGTGACATGACTATCTGCTGTGACATGACTATCTGCTGTGACATGATTATCAGCTGTGACATGACTATCAGCTGTGACATGATTATCTGCTGTGACATGATTATCTGCTGTGACATGACTATCAGCTGTGACATGATTATCTGCTGTGACATGATTATCTGCTGTGACATGACTATCTGCTGTGACATGACTATCTGCTGTGATATGATTATCTGCTGTGACATGACTATCAGCTGTGACATGATTATCTGCTGTGACATGACTATCTGCTGTGACATGATTATCTGCTGTGACATGACTATCAGCTGTGACATGATTATCTGCTGTGACATGACTATCTGCTGTGACATGATTATCTGCTGTGACATGACTATCAGCTGTGACATGATTATCTGCTGTGACATGATTATCTGCTGTGACATGATTATCTGCTGTGACATGACTATCTGCTGTGACATGATTATCTGCTGTGATATGATTATCTGCTGTGATATGACTATCAGCTGTGACATGATTATCTGCTGTGATATGACTATCTGCTGTGATATGACTATCAGCTGTGACATGATTATCAGCTGTGATATGACTATCTGCTGTGACATGACTATCAGCTGTGACATGATTATCTGCTGTGACATGACTATCAGCTGTGACATGACTATCAGCTGTGACATGACTATCTGCTGTGACATGATTATCTGCTGTGACATGACTATCTGCTGTGACATGACTATCAGCTGTGATATGACTATAAGCTGTGACATGACTATCAGCTGTGACATGATTATCTGCTGTGACATGACTATTAGCTGTGTCATGACTATCAGCTGTGACATGATTATCAGCTGTGACATGATTATTAGCTGTGATATGACTATCTGCTGTGATATGACTATCAGCTGTGACATGATTATCAGCTGTGATATGACTATCAGCTGTGATATGACTATTAGCTGTGACATGACTATCAGCTGTGACATGACTATTAGCTGTGACATGACTATTAGCTGTGACATGACTATTAGCTGTGACATGAGTATTAGCTGTGACATGACTATTAGCTGTGACATGACTATCAGCTGTGATATGACTATTAGCTGTGATATGACTATCAGCTGTGATATGACTATTAGCTGTGATATGACTATTAGCTGTGATATGACTATTAGCTGTGTCATGACTATCACCTGTGACATGACTATCAACTGTGACATGATTATCTGCTGTGACATGACTATCAGCTGTGACATGACTATTAGCTGTGACATGACTATCTGCTGTGACATGACTATTAGCTGTGACATAACTATCAGCTGTGACACGACTATCAAATGTCACATGATTATCAGCTGTGATATGACTATCAGCTGTGATACGACTATCAGCTGTGACATGACTATCAGCTGTGACATGACTATCAGCTGTGGCATGATTATCTGCTGTGACATGACTATCAGCTGTGACACGACTATCAAATGTCACATGATTATCAGCTGTGATATGACTATCAGCTGTGATACAACTATCAGCTGTGACATGACTATCAGCTGTGATATGACTATCTGCTGTGGCATGATTATCTGCTGTGACATGACTATCAGCTGTGACATGACTATCTGCTGTGACATGACTATCAGATGTGACATGACTATCAGCTGTGACATGACTATTAGCTGTGACATGACTATTAGCTGTGACATGACTATTATCTGTGACATGACTATTAGCTGTGACATGACTATCAGCTGTGACATGACTATCAGCTGTGACATGACTATTAGCTGTGACATGACTATCAAATGTGACATGACTATCAGCTGTGACATGACTATCTGTTGTGACATGACTATCTGCTATGACATGGCTGTCAGTGTTAACATGACCACCATAGGTAATATTGCCATGTAGCAATAACATCACCAACAGCAATAACATCACCAACAGCAATAACATCACCAACAGCAATAACATCACCAACAGCAATAACATCACCAACAGCAATAACATCACCAACAGCAATAACATCACCAACAGAATTAGCATCACCAACAGCAATAACATCACCAACAGCAATAACATCACCAACAGCAATAACATCAGAAACAGCAATAACATCACCAACAGCAATAACATCACCAACAGCATTAGCATCACCAACACCAATAACATCACCAACAGCATTAGCATCACCAACAGCAATAACATCACCAACAGCATCAGCATCACCAACAGCAATAACATCACCAACAGCATTAGCATCACTAACAGCAATAACATCACCAACAGCATTAGCATCACCAACAGCATTAGCATCACCAACAGCAATAACATCACCAACAGCATTAGCATCACCAACAGCAATAACATCACCAACAGCATTAGCATCACTAACAGCAATAACATCACCAACAGCAATAACATCACCAACAGCATTAGCATCACCAACAGCATTAGCATCACCATGCAGTGGTGATATTCCTGTCAACGATAACATGACCACCACCAGTGGTGTGAACACACACACACGCACACAGACATACAAACCTCAAAGTACGTATCCAGGTACTCAGAGACCACATACTCAGACTTGGGCTTGTTCTCGCAGTACTTGACATACATGTACAGCCTCCTCTCCTAGGGCACAGACATAAGCCACGTACACGGTTACTCTACTGAACAGAGTTCACAACTTGTACACACTGATTCACACATACATACAGATGCAAACTTGTTCACACAGACATACAGGTGCATATTGTTCACACAGACATACAGAGATGTACACAGAATCATAGATGTACACACAGAGACAGAGTTGTGCACAGACAGCAGAGATGTACACTGACAGCATAGATGTGTACACAGACAAATACGTACAGAGAGATGTACACAGACAGCTGAGGTGTGTACACGATGTACAGAGAGACATACACAGACAGCAGAGACAGAAGAGCAGACACAATCATTAATCTGGCATGACACCACAGAGATGCTGTAGGCCAGGAGTAGACACAATCATCAATCATACATGAGACCATGGGGGTGCTGTAGGCCAGGAGTAGACACAATCATCAATCATGCATGAGACCATGGGGGTGCTGTAGACCAGGAGTAGACACAATCATCAATCATACATGAGATCATGGGGACACTGTAGGCAAGGAGTAGATATAATCATCAATCAGATATGAGACCATATGGACACTGTAGGCAAGGAGTAGACGCAATCATCAATCATACATGAGACCATGTGGACACTGTAGGCAAGGAGTAGACACAATCATCAATCATACATGAGGACACTGTAGGCAAGAAGTAGACATCATCAATGAGACATGAGATCATGGGGACACTGTAGGCCAGGAGTAGACACAATCATCAATCATACATGAGACCATGGGGGTGCTGTAGGCCAGGAGTAGACACAATCATCAATCATACATGAGACCATGGGGGTGCTATAGGCCAGGAGTAGACACAATCATCAATCATACATGAGATCATGGGGACACTGTAGGCAAGGAGTAGACACAATCATCAATCATACATGAGGACACTGTAGACAAGGAGTAGACATCATCAATGAGACATGAAATCATGGGGACACTGTAGGCCAGGAGTAGACACAATCATCAATCATACATGAGACCATGGGGGTGCTGTAGGCCAGGAGTAGACACAATCATCAATCATACATGAGACCATGGGGGTGCTATAGGCCAGGAGTAGACACAATCATCAATCATACATGAGATCACGGGGACACTGTAGGCAAGGAGTAGACGCAATCATCAATCAGATATGAGACCATATGGACACTGTAGGCAAGGAGTAGATGCAATCATCAATCTTACATGAGACCATGTGGACACTGTAGGCAAGGAGTAGATGCAATCATCAATCATACATGAGACCATGTGGACACTGTAGGCAAGGAGTAGACACAATATTCAATCATACATGAGGACACTGTAGGCAAGGAGTAGACACAATCATCAATCATACATGAGACCATGTGGACACTGTAGGCAAGGAGTAGACACAATCATCAATCATACATGAGACCATGTGGACACTGTAGGCAAGGAGTAGACACAATCAGCCATGAGACCATGGGGATACTGTAGGCCAGGAATAGACACAATCATCAATCAAATATGAGACCATAAATATGTTGTAAGTCAGGAGTAGACACAATCATCAATTATACAAGAGACCATGGAGATGTGGTACAAAAATCCATCCCATGTGGTACAACAATACAATAATATGTCCCATGTTGTACACCAATACAACAATTTGTCCCCTGTAGTACAAAAACACAATAATATGTTCCATGTTATACACCAATACAACAATCTGTCCCATGTAGTACAACAATACAATAGTCTGTCCAATGTGGTACAAAAATACAGCAGTCTATCCCACATGGTACAACACTACAAAAATATGTCTCATATGATACAACAATCTGTCTCACATTGCACAACAATACAAAAATATGTCCCATGTGGTACAACAAAACAACAATCTGTCTCACATGGTACAACAATACAATAATCTGTCAAATATGGTGCAACAATACAAGAATCTATCCCACATGGTACAACAATACAACATTCTGTCTCACACTGTACAACAATACAACAATCTGTCTCATGTGGTACAACAATCTGTCTATGTGGTACAACAAAACAAAACTCTGTCTCACATGGTACAACAACACAAAAATCTGTCTCACATGGTACAACAATCTGTCTCACATGGTACAACAATACAAACATTCTGTCAAATGTGGTACAACAATACAACAATCTCTACCATGAGGTACAACAATCTGCCCCAAGTGGTACAACAATACAACAATCTGTCCCACATGGTATAATAATACAACAATCTGTCTCACATGGTACAACAATACAACAATCTGCCCCATGTGGTACAACAATTCAACAGTCTGTCTCACATGGTACCATAAAACAACAATCTGTCTCTCATGGTACAACAATACAACAATCTGTCATGTGGTACAATAATACAACAATCTGTCTCACAAGGTACAACAATACAACAATCTGTCCCATGTGGTACAATAATACAACAATCTGTCTCTTATGGTACAACAATACAACAATCTGTCCCATGTGGTACAATAATACAACAATCTGTCTCTCATGGTACAACAATACAACAATCTGTCTCATGTGGTACAATAATACAACAATCTGTCTCACAAGGTACAACAATACAACAATCTGTCTCATGTGGTACAATAATACAACAATCTGTCTCTCATGGTACAACAATACAACAATCTGTCCCATGTACAACAATAAAACAATCTGTCTCACATGGTACAACAATACAACAATCTGTCTCACATGGTACAACAATACAACAATCTGTCTCACATGGTACAACAATACAACAATCTGTCTCACAAGGTACAATAATACAACAATCTGTCCCCTGTGGTACAACAATACAACAATCTGTCTCACAAGGTACAATAATACAACAATCGGTCTCACAAGGTACAATAATACAACAATCTGCCCCCTGTGGTACAACAATACAACAATCTGTCTCACATGGTACAACAATACAACAATCTGTCTCACATGGTACAACAATACAACAATCTGTCTCACAAGGTACAATAATACAACAATCTGTCTCACATGGTACAACAATACAACAATCTGTCTCACATGGTACAACAATACAACAATCTGTCTCACAAGGTACAATAATACAACAATCTGTCCCCTGTGGTACAACAATACAACAATCTGTCTCACATGGTACAACAATACAACAATCTGTCCCACATGGTACAATAATACAACAATCTGTCTCACATGGTACAACAATACAACAATCTGTCTCACATGGTACAACAATACAACAATCTGTCCCCTGTGGTACAACAATACAACAGTCTGTCATACATGGTACAATAATACAACAATCTGTCCCATGTGGTGCAACAATACAACAATCTGACTCACATGGTACAACAATACAACAATCTGTCATACATGGTACAATAATACAACAATCTGTCCCATGTGGTGCAACAATACAACAATCTGACTCACATGGTACAACAATACAACAATCTGTCCCATGTGGTACAACAATACAACAATCTGTCTCTCATGGTACAACAATACAACAATCTGTCTCATGTGGTAAAATAATACAACAATCTGTCTCACATGGTACAACAATACAACAATCTGTCCCATGTGGTACAATAATACAACAATCTGTCTCTCATTGTACAACAATCTGTCCCATGTGGTACACTAATACAACAATCTGTCTCTCATGGTACAACAATACAACAATCTGTCTCTCATGGTACAACAATATGTCCCATGTGGTACAATAATACAACAATCTGTCTCTCATGGTACAACAATACAACAATCTGTCCCATGTGGTACAATAATACAACAATCTGTCTCTCATGGTACAACAATACAACAATCTGTCTCACATGGTACAATAAAACAACAATCAGTCTCACATGGTACAATAATACAACAATCTGTCTCACCTGATACAACAATACAACAATCTATCCCATGTGGTACAACAATACAACAATCTGACTCACATGGTACAACAATACAACAATCTGTCCCATGTGGTTCAACAATACAACAATCTGTCTCACATGGTACAATAATACAGCAATCTGTCATACATGGTACAATACTACAACAATCTGTCCCATGTGGTACAACAATACAACAATCTGACTCACATGGTACAACAATACAACAATATGTCCCATGTGGTACAACAATACAACAATCTGACTCACATGATACAACAATGCAACAATCTGTCTCTCATGGTACAACAATACAACAATATGTCCCATGTGGTACAACAATACAACAATCTGTCCCATGCAGTACAACAATCTGACTCACATGGTACAACATACCACAATCTATCCCATGTGGTACAACAATACAACAATCTGTCCCATGTGGTACAACAATACAACAATCTGTCACATGTGGTACAACAACACAACAATCTGTCACATGTGGTACAACAATTTGTCCCATGTGGTACAACAAAATACAACAATCTGTCCCATGTAGTACAACAACACAACAATCTGTCACATGTGGTACAACAATCTGTCCACCGTGGACTGGCCTAATGAACACCTGACAAGTGTCTGCAGTACTTACATATCTGATAAATATGGATCCGACTCTGGCGGGGTTGGTCAGGCACTTCTCCAGCTCTGCCAGCATGGTCCTGTGGGCAACAAGACTGCACATCTACAACTGCTTGCTGCTTACGCAATCTATCCCTCACACAATCTATCCCTCACTCAATCAATCCCTCACTCAATCAATGCCTCACTCAATCAATCCCTTCTCCACACACATTTAACATTTCATCTTTCCTCCCATACACAAGTGACAACTCATATTTCCCTCCCCCACACACATTTAATATTTTATCTCTCCTCTCACACACAAATGACAAATCATATTTTCTTTCCCCACACACATTTAATATATCATATCTCCTCCCACACACACACAAGTGACACTCTGGTCCAGGATGCAACTGCCACTTACTCGTGATGCCAGTCGTAGATCTGGTGGATGTTGCCGAAGACGATTTTATCCTTGCCTTCCATTTCATCGGGCAGGGGGTTGTCTCGCATGTAAGACATGTAGCCCTGGGGACGAGGACATTCGTCAACACTCTACAGCACCACAGGCTGGCAGGGGTATGTCATGTGACATGTGATGTGTGACTACAGGCTGGCTGGGGTATGTCATGTAATATGTGATGTGTGACTACAGGCTGGCTGGGGTATGTCATGTGACATGTGATGTGTGACTACAGGCTGGCAGGGGTGTGACATGTGATGTGTGACTACAGGCTGACTGGGGTATGTCATGTGACATGTGATGTGTGACTACAGGCTGGCTGGGGTATGTCATGTGACATGTGATGTGTGACTACAGGCTGGCTGGGGTATGTCATGTGACGTGTGACTACAGGCTGGCTGGGGTATGTCATGTAACATGTGACTACAGACTTGCTGAGGTATGACGTGTGACGTGTGACTACAGGCTGGCTGGGGTATGTCATGTGATGTGTTGACTACAGGCTGGCTGGGGTATGTCATGTGACATGTGATGTGTGACTACAGGCTGGCTGAGGTATGTCATGTGACGTGTGATGTGTGACTACAGGCTGGCTGGGGTATGTCATGTGATGTGTGACGTGTGACTACAGGCTGGCTGGGGTATGTCATGTGATATGTGACTACAGGCTGGCTGGGGTATGTCATGTGTCATGTGACATGTGACTACAAGCTGGCTGGGGTGTGTCACATTGTGTGACATGTGACTACAGGCTGGCTAGGGTATGTCATGTCATGTGACATGACTATAGGCTGACTGGGGTATGTGATGTCATGTGACTACAGGCTGGCTGGAGTGTGTTGTGTAGTGTGACATGTGACTACAGGCTGGCTGGGGTATGTCATGTTGTGTGATGTGTGACATGTGGCCACAGGCTGGCTGGGGTATGTGATGTCATGTGACGTGACTATAGGCTGGTTGGGGTATGTGATGTCATGTGACATGTGACTATAGGCTGGCTAGGGTGTGTCATGTCATGTGTTGTGTGACATGATTACAGGCTGGCTGGGGTATGTCATCTCATGTGACAAGTGATGTGACTATAGGCTGGATGGGGTATGTGATACTGACATGTGATGTGACTATTGGCTGGATGGGTTATGTGATATTGACATGTGACGTGACTATAGGCTGGATGGGTTATGTGATACTGACATGTGACGTGACTATTGGCTGGATGGGTTATGTGATACTGACATGTGACATGACTTTAGGCTGGATGGGTTATGTGATATTGACATGTGACATGACTATAGACAGGATGGGTTATGTGATACTGACATGTGACGTGACTATAGGCTGGATGGGTTATGTGATACTGACATGTGACATGACTATTGGCTGGATGGGTTATGTGATACTGACATGTGACATGACTATAGGCTGGATGGGTTATGTGATACTGACATGTGACATGACTATAGACAGGATGGGTTATGTGATACTGACATGTGACGTGACTATAGGCTGGATGGGTTATGTGATACTGATATGTGACATGACTATAGGCTGTATGGGTTATGTGATACTGACATATGACATGACTATAGGCTGGATGGGTTATGTGATACTGACATGTGACATGACTATAGGCTGGATGGGTTATGTGATACTGATATGTGACATGACTATAGGCTGGATGGGTTATGTGATACTGATATGTGACATGACTATAAGCTGGATGGGTTATGTGATACTGACATGTGATGTGACTATAGGCAGGATGGGTTATGTGATACTGATATATTACTTGACTATAGGCTGGATGGGTTATGTGATACTGATATGTGACTGACTATAGGCTGGATGGGATATGTGATACTGATATGTGACATGACTATAGGCTGGATGGGTTATGTGATACTGACATGTGACATGACTATAGGCTGGATGGGTTATGTGATACTGATATGTGACGTGACTATAAGCTGGATGGGTTATGTGATACTGACATGTGATGTGACTATAGGCAGGATGGGTTATGTGATACTGATATATTACTTGACTATAGGCTGGATGGGATATGTGATACTGACATGTGATGTGACTCTAGGCTGGATGGGATATGTGATACTGATATGTGACATGACTATAGGCTGGATTGGTTATGTGATACTGACATGTAATGTGATTATAGGCTGGATGGGTTATGTGATACTGACATGTGACGTGACTATAGGCTGGATGGGTTATGTGATACTGATATGTGACATGACTATAGGCTGGATGGGTTATGTGATACTGACATGTAATGTGACTATAGGCTGGATGGGTTATGTGATACTGACATGTGATGTGACTATAGGCTGGATGGGTTATGTGATACTGATATGTGACATGACTATAGGCTGGATGGGTTATGTGATACTGACATGTAATGTGACTATAGGCTGGATGGTTTATGTGATACTGACATGTGACGTGACTATTGGCTGGATGGGTTATGTGATACTGACATGTGACGTGACTATTGGCTGGACTACTAGATGAGGTAGTCTACTAGATGAGTTAGTCTACTAGATGAGTTAGTCTACTAGATGAGTTAGTCTACCAGATGAGGTAGTCTACCAGATGAGGTAGTCTACCAGATGAGGTAGTCTACCAGATGAGGTAGTCGACTAGATGAGGTAGTCTACTAGATGAGGTAGTCTACTAGATGAGGTAGTCTATCACGTACCTCGACAATGCTGGCGAGGTCCTTGACATAATCCTTCTCTGTATCATACAGCTCCTGTACCACAAACCTGGTGCCACGAGAGAAGAGAACGACACACAATCTGTTAGAAGGTGATCAGGCAAAACACAATCTCTGAGAAGGTGATCAGAAGAAAAAGAAGAAAAAGCTAGATAAGCTAGAAAAACTAGATAACTACTAGGTAAGGTAGTCTACTAGATAAGGAAGTCGACTAGATAACTACTCAGCGGTGTCGCCATGGGCACTAAAATGGGACCCAGCTACGCATGTTTATTTATGGGACATCTGGAACACCAGATTGAACTCAGCTATGATGGTCTTCTCCCTTCTTTTTACCGACACTACATCGATGACAGCATCGGTCTCACTGACATGACAGAGGCAAAACTGAACCGCTTAATTAATTATGTCAAGAACTTCCATCCATCGATCAAATTCACCACAGAAATTTCCACCACCTCTGTCAATTTCCTTGACACCACTATTAAATTAAACCCTCAGGCCTCACGACCTCCGTGTACTATAAACCTACGGATGCTCACAGTTTCCTCCTGTACAGCTCATCCCACCCCAAAAGCTGCAAAGATTCCATCCCAAAATCCCAGCTACTCCGCCTTCGTCGTATCTGTCAGGATGATAATGACTTCCTCGAGAAAGCCCATGAAATGCTTGACTTTTTCCGCAGACGGTCCTACCCAGAGAACGTCTTGTCCACAGCTTTCTATCGCATAACCCAAGTCTCGCGGGAAATGTCCCTTGTCAAACAAACGCGACCTCCTAACAATGAACCTAAGCTTATCCTCACCTTCCATCCACATGCCTATGCCATCAAGCACATTTTCCTCCGACACTGGTCTATCCTGGAATCCGATCCAACCACTCATGACGTATTCTCCAATGGCCCTAGGATAATTTTCCGCCGTAACCAGAGCCTCAGAGACCACCTTGTGCATAGTCGCCTCCCCACGGTTACTTCATCTGTGGGCACATTCGAATGCCATCGTAAGAACTGTCTGACATGCCCATACGTTGTTCAGACACCGGCGATTGCATTCCCCCTAGGCACCTTCTCCTTGAAAGATTCTTTTACTTGCACATCCCGCAATCTGATATATGTTATCATCTGCAAACGATGTGACATGAAATACATTGGTCAAACTTGGCAGACGCCTTGCTGACCGTTTTAGAGAACACCTCAGAGACATTAATCAGGGTGCTGACAAACCTGTCCCCAACCATTTTAATTCCTCCAACCATAATGGAGTCGACGATGTATGTGTCACTGCATTGAAACCTTGCTTCTCCAACAGCTCCATTAGGCTCAAAATTGAATGCCAATTAATCAACTCTCTGGGATGCGTCCATCCAGCAGGTATCAATACTGTTGTGGACGCCACTGTATAACTGTGCCATCTTCTCCAACTGTTTACACTGTCTATTACTATGCTGTCCTCCCCCCACCCATATATTCATACCTAACTGTCTCCACACCCCTATATTTTCATATCAGACTGTTCGCATATTTTTTGGCGACCTAAATCCTATCTGGCAACCTACTATACTTAAACTCTGCAGCCAAGGAGTGCCTTCGCAACTGGCGAACCTGCCATTTCTGCTCCCGCATGGGAAGCGAGTAGCTGTGCTTTTTGTTTTTTGTATTTCGTTGTTTTATCTATCTGTGTTGTCCTGTCCTTGACAAAGATTCTGAGAATCGAAACGTCGGCCGTCCTGTGTGTCGTATTGTAGGCATTTGTGTGTTTTTTATTTTATTATTTCATTTCATATATTTATTGATTGTTTCTGATTTTGGATTTTCACCTGTATTCCGGTGTACGATGGATCTCCTTGTAAGGTATGTGCAACGTGTTTGTGCTTAGTACGTTTCTTCTCACAGGAGCTAAATATACCTATTTGTTTCCAATTCATAGAAGATGATCAGGCAAAACACAAACTGTTAGAAGGTGATCAGGCAAGACACAATCTGTTAGAAGGTGATCAGGCAAGACACAATCTGTTAGAAGGTGATCAGACAAGACACAATCTGTTAGAAGGTGATCAGGCAAGACACAATCTGTTAGAAGGTGATCAGACAAGTAATCTAGAACAATAAAAACTTTAGAATGGAACAGACAAAACAACACAAGTTAGAGAACTCAGAAATGTGTATTCCTTGTGGCAACATGCAGGTGTGACAATGGGACCCTGAACAGATCAGTTTTTTTTAACACACACACGCTCTCTCTCTCTCTCTCTCTCTCTCTCTCTCTCTCTCTCTCTCTCTCTCTCTCTCTCTCTCTCTCTCTCTCTCTCTCTCACACACACACACACACACACACAGATATATATATATATATATATATATATATATATATATATATATATATATATATATATATATATATATATATATATATATATATATTTGGTTACAAGTGTCACAAAAGAACATTAATAAATCATTGGACAGAAGAACAGAACAAACAAACTTACCCAACAAGAAGCCAGTACTGAAGAAGACTGGTTGTATGAACACGTACAATTGAAGACAATGAAATATGTTGGACATGTACACAATCTGGATTACTGTGGGGGGAGGTGTACCAGGATAGACATGTACACAGACATGAATCTGGATTACTGTGGGGGGGGGGGGGGGGGAGGTGTACCAGGATAGACATGTACACAGACATGAATCTGGATTACTGTGGGGGGAGGTGTACCAGGGATGTGGAGGAGTGGCAGACCACAACATGAACAGACTGAAGATGTGCACATGACAGCAATATAAGCAGGACATCAGGCCTGTCACAGACAACAGGCAAGACATCTGGCCTGTTACAGACAGACAACACAGGCAGACATCTGGCATGTCACAGACAGACAACACAGACAGGACATCTGGCATGCCACAGACAGACAACACTGGCAGGACATCTGGCCTGTCACAGACAGACAACACAGGCAGGACATATGGCCTGTCACAGACAGACAACACTGGCAGGACATCTGGCCTGTTACAGACAGACAACACAGGTAGGACATCTAGCCTGTTACAGACAGACAACACAGGTAGGACATCTGGCCTGATACAGACAGACAACACTGGCAGGACATCTGGCCTGTTACAGACAGACAACACTGGCAGGACATCTGGCCTGTTACAGACAGACACACAGGCAGGACATCTGGCTTGTTACAGACTACACAGGCAGGACATCTGGCCTGTTACAGACAGTCAACACTGGCAGGACATCTGGCCTGGTACAGACAACACAGGTAGGACATCTGGCCTGTTACAGACAACACAGGTAGGACATCTGGCCTGTTAAAGACAACACAGGTAGGACATCTGGCCTGTCACAGACAGACAACACAGGCAGGACATCTGGCCTGTTACAGACAACACAGGCAGACAACACAGGTAGGACATCTGGCCTGTCACAGACAGACAACACAGGAAGGACATCTGGCCTGTCACAGACAGACAACACAGGCAGACATCTGGCATGTCACAGACAGACAACACTGGCAGGACATCTGGCCTGTTAATGACAGACAACAGGCAGGACATCTGGCCTGTCACAGACAGACAACACAGGCAGGACATCTGGCATGTCACAGACAGACAACACAGGCAGACATCTGGCATGTCACAGCCAGACAACACTGGCAGGACATCTGGCCTGTCACAGACAGACGACAGGCAGGACATCTGGCCTGTCACAGACAGACAACACAGGTAGGACATCTGGCCTGTCACAGACAACACAGGTAGGACATCTGGCCTGTCACAGACAGACAACACTGGCAGGACATCTGGCCTGTCACAGACAGACAACACAGACAGGACATCAGGCCTGTCACAGACAGACTACACAGGCAGACATCTGGCCTGTCACAGACAGACAACACTGGCAGACATCTGGCCTGTCACAGACAACACAGTTAGGACAACTGGCCTGTAACAGACAACACAGTTAGGACATCTGGCCTGTCACAGACTACACAGGTAGGACATCTGGCCTGTCACAGACAACACAGGCAGGACATCTGGCCTGTCACAGACTACACAGATAGGAATCCGGCCTATCACAGACTACACAGGTAGGACATCTGGCCTGTCACAGACAGACAACACTGGCAGGACATCTGGCCTGTCACAGACTACACAGGTAGGACATCTGGCCTGTCACAGACAACACAGGTAGGACATCTGGCCTGTCACAGACAGACAACACTGGCAGGACATCTGGCCTGTTACAGACAGACAACACTGGCAGGACAACTGGCCTGTTACAGACAGACAACACAGGCAGACATCTCGCCTGTCACAGACAGACAACACTGGCAGGACATCTGGCCTGTCACAGACAGACAACACTGGCAGGACATCTGGCCTGTCACAGACAACACAGGTAGGACATCTGGCCTGTCACAGACAGACAACACTGGCAGGACATCTGGCCTGTCACAGACAGACTACACAGGCAGACATATGGCCAGTCACAGACAGAAAACACTGGCAGACATCTGGCCTGTCACAGACAACACAGGTAGGACATCTGGCCTGTCACAGACAACACAGGTAGGACATCTGGTCTGTCACAGACAGACAACACTAGCAGGACATCTGGCCTGTCACAGACAACACAGGTAGGACATCTGGCCTGTCACAGACAGACTACACAGGCAGACATCTGGCCTGTCACAGACAACACAGGTAGGACATCTGGCCTGTCACAGACTACACAGGTAGGACATCTGGCCTGTCACAGACTACACAGGTATGACATCTGGCCTGTCACAGACTACACAGGTAGGACATCTGGCCTGTCACAGACTACACAGGTAGGACCTGGCCTATCACAGACAACACAGGTAGGACATCTGGCCTGTCACAGACTACACAGGTAGGACATCTGGCCTGTCACAGACTACACAGGTAGGACATCTGGCCTGTCACAGACAGACAACACAGGTAGGACATCTGGCCTGTCACAGACAACACAGACAGGACATCAGGCCTGTCACAGACAACACAGATAGGACATCTGGCCTGTCACAGACAGACTACACAGACAGGACATCAGGCCTGTCACAGACAGACAACACAGACAGGACATCAGGCCTGTCAAAGACAGACAACACAGACAGGACATCAGGCCTGTCAAAGACAGACGTGTTGATGTTGGCAGACTTATGCAGACAACAAGCCACATGATGATGATCTGGGTACAAATTGGGCACTGACCGGGCACGGAGCCAAGGACTAAATCGTCATGATTTGTTACTCATCCTTGACAATGATGCCTCTAGTTCCAGCCACCAACCTCCTGCGTCACATCCACACACTTCTTCTCATCAGTGACAGGCAACTCAACCTCCTGCGTTACATCCACACACATCTTCTCACCATTGACAGGTAACTCAACTTACTGTCTCTTCTTGAGGTATTTGGCCTTCTCTGCCTCAATGTCCTTCTCCTCGCTGTCAGCCTTGTCATCGTCCTCCTCCTCCTCCTTGGTGCTTTGATCGTTGGCCTGGTTGAATTCTTGGTCAGCAGTTGCAACTTCCTGATTGTTGGTCGTGTCCTGGCAAGGTTCCTGCAAACAACGAATGTGTCAGACAATTCACCCCTTGGACACACAATCACAGCTCAGCCTTCGGCTACAACAGTTGGATTTCACACTCACATTTTACACATAGGTTTCACATGTATATTTCAAATTTACATTTCTAGTGCAGATTTCCCATTTAACATGTTGGTTTAACACTTACATTACATGCGTAGATTTCATATTTACATTTCATGTGTAGATTTCAAATTGACATTTAACATGTTGATTTAACTTTTACATGTAACACTAAAATTTATTCCATAAATTTAACATCTAGATTTAGCACTTAGATTGAATATTCATATTTGACATTTGCATTTATTACTTAGATATAAAGGGATATCACATAATATGGTTACTGATACAAATATACAAGGAGACACAAGGAGACATCACATAATGTCATTACTGACACAGATATACAAGATGACATCACAATGTGGTTACTGACACAGATATACAAGGTGATATCACATAATGTGGTTACTGACACAGATATACAGGAGATATCACATAATGTGGTTACTAACACAGATATACAGGTGACATCACATAATGTGGTTACTAACACAGATATACAAGATGACATCATAATGTGGTTACTGACACAGATATACAGGAGATATCACATAATGTGGTTACTGACACAGATATACAAGGTGATATCACATAATGTGGTTACTGACACAGATATACAGGAGATATCACATAATGTGGTTACTAACACAGATATACAGGTGACATCACATAATGTGGTTACTGACACAGATATACAAGATGACATCATAATGTGGTTACTGACACAGATATACAGGAGACATCACATAATCTGGTTACTGACACAGATATACAGGTGACATCACATAATGTGGTTACTGACACAGATATACAAGAAGACATCACATAAGGTGGTTACTGACGCAGATATACACGGATACATAAAACAATTTGGTTACTGACACAGATATACATGGAGATATCACATAATGTGGTTACTGACACAGATATACAAGGTGACATGACATAATGTGGTTACTGACACAGATATACAGGAGACATCACATAATGTGGTTACTGACACAGATATACAAGGTGACATCACACAATGTGGTTACTGACACAGATATACAAGAAGACATCACATAAGGTGGTTACTGACACAGATATACAGGTGACATCACATAATGTGGTTACTGACACAGATATACAAGAAGACATCACATAAGGTGGTTACTGACGCAGATATACACGGATACATAAAACAATTTGGTTACTGACACAGATATACATGGAGATATCACATAATGTGGTTACTGACACAGATATACAAGGTGACATGACATAATGTGGTTACTGACACAGATATACAGGAGACATCACATAATGTGGTTACTAACACAGATATACAAGGTGACATCACACAATGTGGTTACTGACACAGATATACAAGAAGACATCACATAAGGTGGTTACTGACGCAGATATACACGGATACATAAAACAATTTGGTTACTGGCACAGATATATAGGAGATATCACATAATGTGGTTCAATCAATCAATCATGTGCCATGCCGGAAAGCGTGGGCGGTCATGACTCGCCATTTCACTCGATCACCAGTGTCGTGGATCAGCTCAGTGTTCCTGTCTCGTCCATGCCATGTGGCCAAGCCATCCAGGTATTTTCCTCTCAGTCTTCCTCTTGGTCTGTTCCCCTCTATCTTGCCAGTTGTCACTAAGTTCTCCAATCCATTTCTTCTCATAACATGTCCAAAAAATTTTGACTGTCTACGTCTAATTTCTCTAATCAGTTTACGATTTTCATTTGTCTCCTGTAGTACTTGGTCATTGGTTTTTCTGTCTGTCCATGGTATTCTTTGCATTTTCCTCAGAAACCACATTTCTGCAGCCATCAGATGTTTTTCAGCTTGACTGCTCATTGTCCAAGTTTCACATCCATACAAAAGAACAGGCTCTATGTATCCCCTCAACACTCTTTTTCTCGTTTCAATTGACATCTTTTTATTGGTCAGAATGTTTTTCATCTTGCTAAAGGCTACTTTCGCCATGGCGATTCTTGTTCTAATCTCTTCAAGGCATCTCCCATCAGATGTTATGACTGTTCCAAGATAATTGTACCGATTCACTTGTTGAAGAATATTTCCATTTACTTGTATATTACATTGTGGCACTTCTTCCTTCCTAGTGACGATCATAACCTGTGTCTTTTTACAATTTAATTCTAACCACAGTTGCTCACTGTGTACAACAACTGCATCTACTAATTGTTGCAGGTCCTGCGTATTGTCTGCAATTAATACTGTATCATCTGCATATCTAATGTTATTGATGTTTCGTCCTCCAATGCTGATTCCATTTATATCCTCTACATTTCTGAAAATATTTTCACTGTATAGGGAAAAAAGATCTGGAGACATCACACATCCTTGCCTAACACCTCTCTTATTGGCTGATACTGTCCCACTTCATTATCAATCCTTATTGCAGCTTGTTGTTTCCAATATATGTTTTTTATAAGTCTAATGTCTTTCCCATCAATTTGTAGATCTGCAAGCATATCCACCATGTTTACATGTCTAATTCTATCAAAAGCCTTTGTATAGTCAATAAAGCAAAGATGTATATCCTTGTTTACTTCTATAGCACGTTCAATAACTGTTCGCAGCATATACACAGCATTTACTGTACCCTTTCCTTCTACAAACCCGCATTGTTCTTCCCCTATTTCAGGTTGTATCTTCTTCCTCACTCTTTGCATGATAATTCTTAGCAAAATCTTTGTGATGTGACTCATTATACTAATTGTTCTATGTTGATCACATTCCAAGGTTCCTGATTTCTTTGGGATTGCAATAAATACAGAGTTACATAATTCAGGAGGTATATCTCCAGTATCATATAATGTGTTCAGCAGTCTGGTGACTTGCTCTAGTCCAAATTCTTCTAAAGCTTTAATCATTTCTGTTGTGATGTTATCTGCACCGGGGGCCTTGCCAGCTTTCATATGCTTAAGAACATTTCGAACCTCCATCTCCAAAATTGGCGGTCCTTCATTATTAAATCTAATATCATACTGTTCGTCTCTGTTATCATCATAAAGGTATTTCACATAATCTGTCCATACATGTAGAATCTGGTCTTTTTCTATTATGATTTTGCCATCTTTAGTTTTTAGACACCCTGATGATGTACTTGTTCTTTTATTAGTAAGTTCATGAATTCTTTTGTGCACTAATTTGGTATTTTGACTGTTGTGTTGGTTTTCAATTTCTAAGCACTTTTCCTCAAGCCATGCTTCTTTTGCCTCCTTACATAATATTCTGACTTGTCTGTGAATTTCTTCATATTTGACAGAATTATTTTTGTTGAGTCTTCTTGTTTCCATAAGGTGTAAAATTTCTTCAGACATCCATTTCTTACGACCTACCTTCTTTAATTTTGGAATAGTTGTTTCTGCAGCCACATTGATTGAATTCTTCAACGTTTCCCATTGATCATCCCCATCCTGGAATAATATCTCTAGATCAGACAATATTTCAAATCTGTTCTGTACTTCTATGTTGAATTTGTTTTGTATTTCCTTGTCATTACTCAATGTACACAAATCATATTTAGTGTTTCCTGTTATATACTTGACTTTCTTCAACTTTATCCTCAATGTTCCTGTGAGTAATCTGTGGTCACTATAACAATCAGCACTGGGAACTGTTTTTGCTACTGTTAGCGCATTTCTAAATCTTCTGCTAATGAGAATGTAGTCAATCTGGTTTCTAATCCTGCTATCAGGACTCCTCCATGTCCATAATCTTCTAGGGTGTTGCTTAAACCAGGTGTTTCCTACAATCATTTCCTGTTCTTTTGCCCACTCTACGAGTCTGTATCCTCTTTCATTTCTCTCTCCTAAACCATAGTTTCCTACTGTGTATCTATCCCCTTGATTTCCTACTTTTGCATTGAAGTCTGTTTATTTCTGAATTTTTACATTTCTTTAAGGCAGACTCAATGTCGTTATAAAATTCTTCTACACTATCTTCACTGGATTCTCCTGTTGGGGCATATACTTGAATAACATTTATGCTAAAAGGTCTGCCACTCAATTTAACTAGTAGAACTCTGTCCGACACGGCCCAATATCCTTGAACAGATTTTGATGTTTTCCGGTCCAAAATAATTGCCACTCCCCTATGACGATCTTCACCTCCAGAATAAATAATCTTGAAATCTTCCTCTATCTTGATGCCTGCTCCTATCCATCTCGTTTCGCACATACCTAATATATTAATTTTTTCCCTTTCAATTTCTTGTTTTATGTTCTCTAATTTTTCGTCGTCGTTTAACGTCCTAACGTTATAATGTGGTTACAGACACAGATAAACTAGGAGACTTCACACAATGTAGTTACTGACACTGAGACTTCACATAATGTGGTTACTGACTTACATATACAAATAGATACCACACAATATGGTAACTGACACAGAGAGGCCAGGAGATATCACATAATGTGATCACTGATACAGAGCGATGAGCAGTTGCATGTGCTGTTTATTACTCTGCTTTTGTCCAGAAACAGCATATGTCACAACACAGAAAATGACACATTAGTGACAACATACTTACCATTATTAATAAAACTTCTATATCAGACAATGTTTTCTACAGTTGACAGTTCTATGTCCAACACTGACAGTTCTATGTCTGACACTGACATCTCTATGTCCAACACTGACATCTCTATATCCATCACTGACAGTTCTATGTGCAACACTGATAGTTCTATATCCAACACTGACAGTTCTATGTCCAACACTGACATCTCTATGTCCAACACTGACAGTTCTATATCCAACACTGACAGTTCTATATCCAACACTGACAGTTCTATGTCCAACACTGACAGTTCTATATCCAACACTGACAGTTCTATGTCCAACACTGACAGTCCTATGTCCGACACTGATAGTCCTATGTCCGACACTGATAGTTCTATATCCAACACTGACAGTTCTATATCTACCACTGACAGTTCTATGTCCAACACTGACAGTTCTATGTCCAACACTGATAGTTCAATATCCAACACTGACAGTTCTATGTCCAACACTGATAGTTCTATATCCAACACTGACTGTTCTATGTCCGACATTGACACCTCTATATCCAACACTGACATCTCTATGTCCAACACTGACATCTCTATGTCCAACACAGACAGTTCTATGTCTGACACTGACAGTTCTATGTCTGACACTGACAGTTCTATGTCCAACACTGACAGTTCTATGTCTGACACTGACAGTTCTATGTCCAACACTGACAGTTCTATGTCTGACACTGACAGTTCTATATCCAACACTGACAGTTCTATGTCCAACACTGACAGTTCTATGTCCAACACAGACAGTTCTATGTCTGACACTGACAGTTCTATGTCTGACACTGACAGTTCTATGTCCAACACTGACAGTTCTATGTCCAACACTGACAGTTCTATGTCTGACACTGACAGTTCTATATCTGACACTGACAGTTCTATGTCCAACACTGACAGTTCTATGTCCAACACTGACAGTTCTATGTCCAACACAGACAGTTCTATGTCTGACACTGACAGTTCTATGTCTGACACTGACAGTTCTATGTCCAACACTGACAGTTCTATGTCCAACACTGACAGTTCTATGTCTGACACTGACAGTTCTATATCTGACACTGACAGTTCTATGTCCAACACTGACAGTTCTATGTCTGACACTGACAGTTCTATATCCAACACTGACAGTTCTATGTCCAACACTGACAGTTCTATGTCCAACACAGACAGTTCTATGTCTGACACTGACAGTTCTATGTCTGACACTGACAGTTCTATGTCCAACACTGACAGTTCTATGTCCAACACTGACAGTTCTATGTCTGACACTGACAGTTCTATATCTGACACTGACAGTTCTATGTCCAACACTGACAGTTCTATGTCCAACACTGACAGTTCTATGTCCAACACAGACAGTTCTATGTCTGACACTGACAGTTCTATGTCTGACACTGACAGTTCTATGTCCAACACTGACAGTTCTATGTCCAACACTGACAGTTCTATGTCTGACACTGACAGTTCTATATCTGACACTGACAGTTCTATGTCCAACACTGACAGTTCTATATCTGACACTGACATCTCTATAGCCAACACTGACAGTTCTATGTCCAACACTGACAGTTCTATGTCCAACACTGACAGTTCTATGTCCAACACTGACAGTTCTATGTCTGACACTGACATCTCTATAGCCAACACTGACAGTTCTATGTCCAACACTGACAGTTCTATGTCCAACACTGACAGTTCTATGTCCAACACTGACAGTTCTATGTCCAACACTGACAGTTCTATGTCCAACACTGACAGTTCTATGTCCAACACTGACAGTTCTATGTCCAACACTGACAGTTCTATGTCTGACACTGACAGTTCTATATCTGACACTGACAGTTCTATGTCTGACACTGACAGTTCTATATCCAACACTGACATCTCTATAGCCAACACTGACAGTTCTATGTCTGACACTGACAGTTCTATGTCCAACACTGACAGTTCTATGTCCAACACTGACAGTTCTATGTCCAACACTGACAGTTCTATGTCTGACACTGACAGTTCTATATCTGACACTGACAGTTCTAAGTGTGACACTTACCGCCCTGTGCCTGACAATGTTCTCTATCTGGTTGGCTAGGTCCACTGTACTGCTGGCATCAGACTGGGGCTTCAAGGACAGCTGGGAGGCCTGTGGAAACATATCAGACTGGGGCTTGAAGGACAGATCTATGTTATGGTGTAGCAGCTAGGAAGATTTATGTTATGGTGTAGTAGCTAGGAAGATCTATGTTACTGTGTAGTAGCTAGGAAGATCTATGTTATGGTGTAGTAGCTAGGAAGATCTATGTTACTGTGTAGTAGCTAGGAAGATCTATGTTACTGTGTAGTAGCTAGGAAGATCTATGTTGTGGTGTTAGTTAGTTAGTTAGTCGACAGATCATCCTCATTGCACATCGAACCATTCAGTCCATAAGTGCTCGGATCCCCTCCTCAGCAAATCCTGCAACGTGTAGCGGCTAACGACGCCAGTTCTGTGTTGGTTTATCAATCTTCTTTGGCTTCCTGCGTAGTGTTCTTGTTTGGCCACCCCTCTTTTAATTTGCTGCTCTCGCAGTCTGGCCATTGTTGTAGATTCACAGTCATCACTTGGTTCTCGCAAAAGTCTTACTTCTCGTAGAGCATTCAGAATGTCGGCCTGGTCCATGGCGCGTCCGCCCTCAACAGTAGCCTCACCTGCGAGCTTGTCAGCCCGCTCATTTCCTTGTACTCCCGCATGCCCTGGCACGAAGATGAAACTAATCTTTGCCAGTCGAGACCGCTCCAGAGGCAGCAACCAATCTCTTCGGATCGACCCCTCCTCTATCCTCTTGATCATGTTCATTGAGTCGCTAAGGAAACAAGCCCTAGTGAATGTCTGTGTCTCGAGCCATGTTATTGCTTTACTTACTGCCATGACTTCCATGGTCAGGCTACTTGTGGTTTCAGTGAAAGCACCAGAGTCCTCCTTCACAATTCTCCCTCCGGCCCGAGCTGTAAAGGCCCATGAGCTTCTCACATGTCGGACGACCGACCCATCTGTGTAGATGACCGCGTCACCGTCTAGCGAATTCTCGAAAATCAACGCTTGTACTTCAGCCTCAACAGCAGCCGGATTTTCTTGTCTGCATTTTCTATCTAGTTGGATGCAAACTGAAAAGGATGTGCAGAAGTCTGTTGGCACTTGCACCCACTCCTCGCCAGGTTCTAAGTCCTCAAGTGAACACACCTGTTGAAGAATGTCTTCGGCTTGACCCATCCACGACCGTCCTCTTTTTAACCTGCTGCCCTTCACCCTCCTAATTTCACTATGCAGTGGATGTTGTGTGTTTGCGTTAATTCTGAGGTAGGCGCGTGCCCTGCAACCTTGTATTCTCTCTTCAATGGTTGGAAAATCAAGAAGGTAGCGCATCGCCCTGCATGCTGTATCTCTTGTACATCCAAGAATAATGCGCATAGCTTCATTCTGTATCCTTTCCATCCTTTCTATCTGCTTATGGCTGAGAGTCAGGATTGCCATTGCATACTCCAAAACAGACATGACCAGCCCCTCGTACAGAAGACATAGATGGCGCTGCTCACAGTTTGCTGCCGCCATCACCCGCATCGCTGCCAAACCCCGCTTGGCCTTTGTTATCACCTGGTCTATGTGCACATTATAAGCAAGGCTTCGATCAAACCGTATCCCCAGGTAACTCATTGCCTGCGTTCTTTCCACCGCCTCTGAACACAACATTACAGTTGGTGTTGGAGTGTTGACAATATGATTATTCAACGAGAACCAAGTCACTGTTGCCTTTGTTGGGTTGACCATTGCCCCAGCTTCATCACACCAAGTACTTATGCGATTGAGTTCGGTTTGTAGTTCCACAGCAACCTCCTCTCTATCCTTACCCTGACGATACACTAAAACATCATCGGCATATGACAATGTCCTGCCAGGTCCAGTGATCTGCTCACTGGTGATTCTCACTGTGTAGGCGTTGAACAGTACCGGAGATAATGGTGATCCCTGTGGTAGGCCAGGATATATTGTTGTTGGTTCCGAAGTCCAACTGCCACATCTAAAAACTACTTTCCGTTGGAAGAGGGCTGCAGCGATCCAACTAAGGAGGAATGGACTTACGTTTAGTTCGAGAAGCTGAAACATTAAAAAATCCAGTGGTACTCTGTTGTATGCGTCCTCAAGATCAATCGCTGCAGCAACGGTTTCAGTGCCTGCGTGGAAACCTTCATAGACATCCTGGGCAAAGACTGCTGCATTGGTCCAGGTTTCTCTTTTTGGACGGTACCCACCCAGGGTAGGTGGGAAAACACCTTGCCTCTCTAGTTGGCTTGATATTTTCCTGGCAATTACCTTCTCCAGCAGCTTGCCTATTGTATTCTGCATGGTTATAATTCGATATCCCTGAATTTTTTTGTGGTCTTTGTCAGGCTTCGGCAAGGGAATCAGGTAGCTGTGTAACCATTCCTCCTTGATGCTAGCACTCCCTATACTGTTGTTGTACATGTCTGCTAGTTTCTCTAGCTCATTGTCGGTACACCTATTTATGTCGTCGTATCTTATGCCATCAGGACCTGGAGCACTGTTTTTTGATCGTCGAAGCACAGCCTTGATTTCTTTCACTGTCACTGTGTCTTCATCCGAAGTGTTCTGGGCCTTGCATCTGTCTGAGGTGACCTCCTTGGCCAGATTTCGGCCTCCCATGTCTGTCTGGTTGCTCTGCTCAAGGTAGCGTTCAAAGAGGGCTTTGCCCTTGTCCTCGTCAGTCCTCTGCCAGATGAGGTCAGCACCTTGGAAGTCAGAAATGCTCTTATTCTTGACTACACCACTCATGCTTTTATGTAGTCGCCAGAACAATTTCAGTGACTTGTCTGTGCTTACTCTTTGACACACCTCTGCCCATTTTTCGCTTTTAACCACCTTGACCAGTTTTTTGAAATAGCTTACTTTTGTTTGCATCTCTCTTTCTAAGTGCAAGCAGGGACTAGGATGACCAGCTCTGTTCTTCTTGGCATTTTGCCATCTCCTTACAGCACTACGCTTATCCACCCAAGCCTGCTCCACCTCGAAACTCCACCACGGTGGCTGCTCCCAGCTTTTTTTCCTGCCCTGAAACGTTCTGCGCTTGTCACGTCTTATTTTACTCACCACATCTTGCCCTGTACTGTCATACTGGAACGTCTTTACCTTTAGCTTGTGCTGCCTGGTTCTGCCTTTCTCCACCAGTATGCTGCAAGGGTGGTGGTCGCTGCCATGGTGTCCTAGGACACCCCATCTACACACTGTAGTGAGTGAAGGTGAAACTAGCGCCAGATCAATAGCACTGTCCTCATCGCCCGGACGGCTTGCTGTCCTGGTGACACCGCCACTGTTGATACAAACCAGGTCGATGGTTTCCAGTGCAGTCTCGAGCTCCTCCCCTTGTGTATTGGAGGAAGTGTTTCCCCATGATCTGCCTTTAGCGTTGAAGTCACCACAGAAAATAACATTTCTCTCGTGGCCTAATATGCCACTTAAGCACTGCCACTTCTGGGCGTCCACACTGGCATTGCGGGCATAAACATTAACCAACACGAATGGTATACTGGAATGAACTCTCAACGCCTGTATTTGTATATCGTCACTGTCCCAACTGGACATGTCTAGCTCTGACGCCACCATGCTGTCGCGAACGAGAATCGCCATTCCCAGATGTCGTCTATTGTAGAAACATTTGAAGCCGGCAATTTGGAGTAGCTGATCGCCCAGTCTCGTTTCCTGGAGTGCTACAATGTCGTTCCTGTAAACTAGGGTTTCTAAAATAGAGCCCCGTTGTTTTACACTGGCACAGTTCCAATATAGAATACGGATATTCCTGAGTCCTAGACGGTGACACTTGAGTCTAAACCGCCTCAAACCACCGCGCTTACCTTGCTTCTTTGTCCCTGCGCGGCTACCACGCCGCTTCGGTATGTTGACTGCTGGCCGCACGAAGAAAACACGTTGTTCCGCCATGTTGAAAAAACGTAAACACAGACTAAGAAAACCACACACGCTGCTGAAAATTCACTCAAGGATGGCTTCGCTCGATGCACGAACTCCGTAGCACCCGCGCAGATCTTGAGTAGAAACTCCTGGTTTTACATCCTGGCACACCAATTACACGCAAGAGATGAATAAATCCATCCCCTACGCGAAAAAGTTAACGAACACAAAACAACACGACCGTCCGTCGCCATCTTGATACCGGAAAGTCCATTGTTGTGGTGTAGTAGCTAGGAAGATCTATGTTACTGTGTAGTAGCTAGGAAGATCTATGTTACTGTGTAGTAGCTAGGAAGATCTATGTTATGGTGTAGTAGCTAGGAAGATCTATGTTACTGTGTAATAGCTAGGAAGATCTATGTTATGGTGTAGTAGCTAGGAAGATCTATGTTATGGTGTAGTAGCCAGGAAGATCTATGTTACTGTGTAGTAGCTAGGAAGAACTATGTTATGGTGTAGCAGCTAGGAAGATCTATGTTATGATGTAGTAGCTAGGAAGATCTATGTTACTGTGTAGTAGCTAGGAAGATCTATGTTACTGTGTAGTAGCTAGGAAGATCTATGTTATGGTGTAGTAGCTAGGAAGATCTATGTTACTGTGTAGTAGCTAGGAAGATTTATGTTACTGTGTAGTAGCTAGGAAGATCTATGTTATGGTGTAGCAGCTAGGAAGATCTATGTTATGATGTAGTAGCTAGGAAGATCTATGTTACTGTGTAGTAGCTAGGAAGATCTATGTTACTGTGTAATAGCTAGGAAGATCTATGTTATGGTGTAGTAGCTAGGAAGATCTATGTTATGGTGTAGTAGCTAGGAAGATCTATTTTACTGTGTAGTAGCTAGGAAGATCTATGTTATGGTGTAGTAGCTAGGAAGATCTATGTTATGGTGTAGTAGCTAGGAAGATCTATGTTATGGTGTAGCAGCTAGGAAGATCTATGTTATGGTGTAGTAGCTAGGAAGATCTATGTTACGGTGTAGTAGCTAGGAAGATCTATGTTACTGTGTAGTATCTAGGAAGATCTATGTTACTGTGTAGTATCTAGGAAGATCTATGTTACTGTGTAGTAGCTAGGAAGATTTATGTTATGGTGTAGTAGCTAGGAAGATCTATGTTATGGTGTAGTAGCTAGGAAGATCTATGTTATGGTGTAGTAGCTAGGAAGATCTATGTTATGGTGTAGTAGCTAGGAAGATCTATGTTACTGTGTAGTAGCTAGGAAGATCTATGTTATGAAGTAGTAGCTAGGAAGATCTGTGTTATCATGTAGTAGCTAGGAAGATCTATGTTACTGTGTAGTAGCTAGGAAGATCTATGTTACTGTGTAGTAGCTAGGAAGATCTATGTTATGGTGTAGTAGCTAGGAAAATCTATGTTACTGTGTAGTAGCTAGGAAGATCTATGTTATGGTGTTGTAGCTAGGAAGATCTATGTTACGGTGCAGTAGCTAGGAAGATCTATGTTACACTCTAGTTGCTAGGGAGATGTATATGACTGTCAGAATGAATTTAAAATCTGGACTACTCCATGGACTATGAAGGTGTGTGAATGGAGATGTAATCTGACTTCACAGGCTTCCATCAAAAGCATCAAGCATGTTAACATCACACAGGAAGGTGAGCAGTGGCAACAGGCAAGTGAGTGCGTGGCGTGACACTGTGAGCTGTGAGTTTCGTGTGAAATGCTTTTGAATCTGCCTGAGGTTGTTTGGAACGTAACTGCATGTTCGGAGTGATGGCAGGTGGCTATGTCCCAGAGTTGACCGGTTTTTGCCTTATGCAGAAATGCGTGGCTGCTGGGCTTCTGGTTGACTGCCACTACCATCAACGATGAACTGTATTTTCGTGGACTGTGTGGCTGAACATCTAGGAAACATTCAGATGGGAAAATGACAGCCGATTCCATCAGCGATGAACTGGGTGTTTCGTGGGGGACTGGTGTGTTCACATTCTGGTGGCGGCATTATGCACAGTGTATTTGTGCGGGCTGTTGTTTGTCGAGACTCCTGTCTTTTCCACTTTTCACATTGGGCAGTGGGGAGCGTTTTGTGTGATATTCACTGGCACAGGAACGGAGCATAATGGGGATGACCCGTTGCTGTGAAGTTGGAACTGCGACTAACTAACTAACTAACTAACAGGCAAGGACCACAAGACAGCGTGTGTATGTAGCATTGTTATGTGTGTGTATCACTGTATTGTGTGTATCATTGTTGTGTATGTATAATTGTTGTGTGTATGTATCATTGTTGCATGTATATCATTGTTGTACGTGTATGTATCATTTTTGAGTGTGTATCATTGTTGTGTATGCATCATTGTTGCATGTGTATCATTGTTGTGTGTGTGTGTATCTATCATTGTTGAGTGTGTATCATTTGTGTGCGTATTATTGTTACATGTGTATCATTGTTATGTGTGTTTAATTGTTGTGTGTGTATCATTGTTGTGTGTGTATCATTGTTGCATGTGTATCATTGTTGTGTATGTATCATTGTTGTGTGTGTAAGTATCATTGTTGTGTATGTATCATTGTTGTGTGTGTGTGTGTGTGTGTATCATTGTTGCGTGTGCATCATTGTTGTGTGTTTGAAGATTTGAGCACAACCCACTACAGGCAACTCCGATCCTTTTCCAGTCAGATCTGATGTGGACAAGGCCCTAGTTTCATGTTGAAATATGACCAGAGTTGCCAGTAGTGGGTTGTGCTCAAATCTTCAAACCTCAAATCCATAAACAACCAAATACATCAATTGTTGTGTGTGTATGTTTCACTGTTGTGCGTGTGTGTATCATTGTTGTGTGTGTCTGTATCACTGTTGTGCATGTGTCATTGATGTGAATGTATCATTGTTGTACATGTATCATTGTTGTGTGTGTGTCATTGTTGTGTGTGTCATTGTTGTGTGTGTCTGTATCATTGTTGTGTGTGTATCATTGTTGTGTGTGTGTCATTGTTGTGTGTGTATCATTGCTGTGTGTGTCTGCACCTACCAGCTGGGCAGAGACCTCATCAGTGGACAGCTCTTTCTCTGGCTTGAAGGAGTGGTCCTGGATTGCCATGGGAGGAGGCATCTCGATATCCTGTGCTGGCTCCTCCTCCTCATTTGTGGAGTCCAGCACAGCCTTCTGTGCTACAACACAGAACGGTGGCGGCTGATCAGCAGTAGGTGTGGTCTCTCTTGCAGTGGCAGCAGCATCCTGTAGACATACACACAGTCTATTGTTATCATCTACTGTTATCATCTATTGTTAGCATATGTAGTTATACTCTACTGTTGA
The DNA here is from genome assembly GCA_014155875.1 of Cepaea nemoralis. Classification (NCBI taxonomy): domain Eukaryota; kingdom Metazoa; phylum Mollusca; class Gastropoda; order Stylommatophora; family Helicidae; genus Cepaea; species Cepaea nemoralis. The sequence goes on along the minus strand of JACEFZ010010408.1, from coordinate 182,568 downwards.
CAGGTCAATCATGCCCATCACTGGATGTGGGCTCAACATGAAGATCCAGCAGTCAGTGCTCACAGATCTAGCCGTCAGTGCTCATAGATCTAACCAGTGCCCACAGATCCAACCAGTACTCATAGATCTAACAAGTGCTCATAGATCTAACCAGTGCCCACAGATCCAACCAGTACTCATAGATCTAACAAGTGCTCATAGATCTAACAAGTGCTCATAGATCTAACCAGTGCCCACAGATCCAACCAGTACTCATAGATCTAACAAGTGCTCATAGATCTAACCAGTACTCATAGATCTAACAAGTGCTCATAGATCTAACCAGTTCTCACAGATCCAATCAGTGCTCACAGATCCAACCAGTACTCATAGATCTAACAAGTGCTCACAGATCCAACCAGTACTCATAGATCTAACCAGTGCTCATAGATCTAACCAGTGCTCACTGATCCAATCAGTGCTCACAGATCCAATCAGTGCTCACAGATCCAACCAGTACTCATAGATCTAACAAGTGCTCACAGATCCAACCAGTACTCATAGATCTAACAAGTGCTCATAGATCTAACAAGTGCTCATAGATCTAACCAGTACTCATAGATCTAACCAGTGCTCACTGATCCAATCAGTGCTCACAGATCCAACCAGTACTCATAGATCTAACAAGTGCTCACAGATCCAACCAGTACTCATAGATCTAACAAGTGCTCATAGATCTAACAAGTGCTCATAGATCTAACAAGTGCTCACAGATCCAACCAGTACTCATAGATCTAACAAGTGCTCATAGTGTAACAGTGAGGGATTCTAGGTTAGGAGTAAAGAGTTAAGGAATGCTGCGCATTCCTTGACTAGGGGGAAAACCATAGTGAACGTGTGTGCACGAATGAAGAAGGGTATCTAGGAAAACACACACGTCACTTGGGGGCCAGCGAGAACAGATGTCAACACCGAGAAGGGAGTCTCCATCATATGTGCTGAGCTAGAATGCTTCATCAATAAAATCCTTTTCTAACAACGCGAAGACTGACTTGTCTGGTGCTATACGTTCACGATCATAGCCTTTGTGTGTAGCACTGTCACAATAGATCTAACAAGTGCTCATAGATCTAACAAGTGCTCACAGATCCAACCAGTACTCATAGATCTAACAAGTGCTCATAGATCTAACCAGTGCTCATAGATCTAACCAGTGCTCACTGATCCAATCAGTGCTCACAGATCCAATCAGTGCTCACAGATCCAACCAGTACTCATAGATCTAACAAGTGCTCACAGATCCAACCAGTACTCATAGATCTAACAAGTGCTCATAGATCTAACAAGTGCTCATAGATCTAACCAGTACTCATAGATCTAACCAGTGCTCACTGATCCAATCAGTGCTCACAGATCCAACCAGTACTCATAGATCTAACCAGTGCTCATAGATCTAACCAGTGCTCACTGATCCAATCAGTGCTCACAGATCCAACCAGTACTCATATATCTAACAAGTGCTCATAGATCTAACAAGTGCTCATAGATCTAACCAGTACTCATAGATCTAACCAGTGCTCACTGATCCAATCAGTGCTCACAGATCCAACCAGTACTCATAGATCTAACCAGTGCTCACTGATCCAATCAGTGCTCACAGATCCAATCAGTACTCATAGATCTAACCAGTGCTCACAGATCCAATCAGTGCTCACAGATCCAATCAGTACTCATAGATCTAACCAGTGCTCACAGATCCAATCAGTGCTCACAGATCCAATCAGTACTCATAGATCTAACCAGTGCTCACAGATCCAATCAGTGCTCACATATCCAATCAGTGCTCATAGATCTAACCAGTGCCCATAGATCTAACTAGTGGTCACAGATCTAGCCATCAGTGCTCACAGATCTAGTCGTCAGTGCTCACATATTCAATCAGTGCTCACATATCTAACCATCAGTGTTCACAGATCTAGCCATCAGTGCTCACATATCTAGCCATCAGTGCTCACAGATCTAGGCATCAGTTCTCACAGATCTGGCCGTCACTGCTCACAGATCTAGCCATCAGTGCTCACAGATCTAGTCGTCAGTGCTCACAGATCCAATCAGTGCTTACAGATTCAACTAGTGCTTACAGATCGAATCAGTGCTCACAGATCTAGCCATCAGTGCTCATAGATCTGGCCGTTACTGCTCACAGATCTAGCCATCAGTGCTCACAGATCCAACCAGCACTCACAGATCCAACCAGTGCTCACAGATCCATTCAGTGCTCACAGATCTAGCCATCAGTGCTCACAGATCCAACCAGTGCTCACAGGTCTAGCCATCATTGCTCATAGATACACACAGTGCTCACAGATCAATCGCACAAAGAGATATCAAAGTCACAGTAAGAAACCATTGGTGGACTGCCAGATGGTGACAGCAGAAGTGAGGACAGATGAATGTGTAAGAACACACATCACACAGTGGGCACATCCTTCAGCTGTATATCTACTGGGGCAGTGGGTTCAAATCTGGTGTGCCCATGACCCACATCACAGACAGGCAGACAGGTAGGCAGATATGCAGGCAGATAGTTAGTACAACATACACACAAACACACACACACACACATACACACACACACACACACACAATACAACTAACAGGCACACGGGCAGATAGTCAGTAAAACCGACACACAAGATGGTCAGTAAAACAGACACACAAGATAGTCAGTAAAACAGACACACAAGATAGTCAGTAAAATAGACACACAAGATAGTCAGTAAAACAGACACACAAGATAGACAGTAAAACAGAGACACAAGATAGTCAGTAAAACAGACACACAAGATAGTCAGTAAAACAGACACACAAGATAGTCAGTAAAACAGACACACAAGATAGACAGTAAAACAGAGACACAAGATAGTCAGTACAACAAACACACAAGATAGTCAGTAAAACAGACACACAAGATAGACAGTAAAACAGAGACACAAGATAGTCAGTAAAACAGACACACAAGATGATCAGTAAAACAGAGACACAAGACATAGACAAGCAAGTGTGAGAGAAACACAGTGAGAGTTCACGATGTCTACAGTGACACAGCATGGCACCAGCGTGGCACTGCGCGGGGCACCCCGTGACCTGCAGACATCACAGAGTGTCTTTGTGACACTGCCCAGGCACTTCTACAGCCTAGGGTGGAAGAGGAAAGTCTAAATCACAATGTATGGTACCTCTACACCCAACGTAGTACAGGAAAGTCTAAATCACAATGTATGGTAGTTCTAACCCAATGTAGTACAGGAAAGTCTAAATCACAATGTATGGTAGTTCTAACCCAATGTAGTACAGGAAAGTCTAAATCACAATCTACATCCTAGAGTAGAAGAGGAGCGTCTAAATCATGAATAAGACTGCAGTAAGACCACGACTGAAATCTGAAGAGAAACGGTTTCATGAATAAAATAAGACAAGACTGAAAGAAGACTAGGACTGAAACCTGCTCACCGACTTCTCCGGGGAGGCACAATGTGTGTTGGCTTTGTTCTTGCGACATGGACACAGAGCATACAGCACCCAGGAGATGTCCATGCCCCGGCGGATGTCCCCTATAGAACCTCCAGTCTCCGGCTGCAGCCGTACAAGCACCTCATACGTGCTACATTGTATGACCAATACGCTGTTAGCTAGTCTGTGTATGTTAGTTGCACATATGGTCTTCTGCGCACGGAACGCTACATGTACAGATTCAAGTTTGAGCGTGTTTGTGGCCACATACTGCAACCCCAGATTTACCGCTCACAGCTTCAACCACAAATCTTTCACAGCTTCAGTTCTAACTGTGAGACCCCAGAGCTACAGCACACAGCTTCAGTTCTAACTGTGAGACCCCAGAGCTACAGCACACAGCTTCAGTTCTAACTGTGAGACCCCAGAGCTACAGCACACAGCTTCAGTTCTAACTGTGAGACCCCAGAGCTACAGCACACAGCTTCAGTTCTAACTGTGAGACCCCAGAGCTACAGCACACAGCTTCAGTTCTAACGATGAACTCTACAACTACATCACAAGAATCAGTTGTAACGGTGATCCCCACAACTACAGCACAAGATTCGGTTGTAACGGTGATCCCACAACTACAGCACAAGATTCGGTTGTAACGGTGAACCCCACAACTACAGCACAAGATTCAGTTGTAACGGTGAACCCCACAACTACAGCACAAGATTCAGTTGTAACGGTGATCCCCACAACTACAGCACAAGATTCGGTTGTAACGGTGAACCCCACAACTACAGCACAAGATTCGGTTGTAACGGTGAACCCCACAACTACAGCACAAGATTCGGTTGTAACGGTGATCCCCACAACTACAGCACAAGATTCGGTTGTAACGGTGATCCCCACAACTACAGCACAAGATTCGGTTGTAACGGTGATCCCCACAACTACAGCACAAGATTCGGTTGTAACGGTGAACGCCATAACTATAGCAGACAGCTACAGCACACAACTTCAAGTGTAACAGTGAACTTCACAACTACAACACACAGCTTCAAGTGTAACAGTGAACCCCTCAAAAGAAAACTCCAGCAGCACACATCATGTATTCTTGTGTAATGGTAACAGTAAAAGTAAACACTAGGTCTTGTTGTACTGTATATGTGCTGGAGTGTACAAGTCAGTTCTAGTTCTCTGTGTATGTACTAGAGCAGTGGTTCTCAACCGGTAAGAACCGATTACTTGATATTGTTTTTCCCTCCATACTTTACAGTTCTGCACTTCTCGCTGTTCTGAAATTCGTTTTATAACGTAAGTAGACCTGCAAATCACGTGTTATGTAGACGTCTAGACTTGTTCTAGTATGTATTGTTAAATTTAGCTTCCATTTTTACGTATACTGTGCGCGCGCGCGCGCGGGGGGGGGGGGGGGGGGGGGGGGGGGGGGGGGGGGGGGGGGGGAGGAGAGATTAATAGGGAGGAAATCCGAAAATTGGGGGTGGGGGATGACATTCTGAACATATGAGAAGGGGTGAAGGGGTGTATGGGCCAAAAAAGGTTGAGAACCACTGTCCTAGAGTGTACAAGTCAGGGCTAGTTGTACTGTGTATGAGCATGAGTGTACAAGTCAGGGCTAGTTGTACTGTAACGTACTGGAACACACGTAACATTGATGCCAACACAGACTTACCACCCTACACACAGGTAACATTGATGCCAACACAGACTTCCCACCCTACACACACGCAACATTGATGCCAACAGACTTACTGCCCCTACACACAGGTAACACTAATACCACCACAGATTTACCACCCTACACATAGGTGGCACTGATGCCAACAGACCTACCGCCCCTACACACAGGTAACACTGATGCCACCACAGACTTACCACCCTCACACACAGGTAACACTGATGCCAATACAGAGTTACCACCCTCACACACAGGTAACACTGATGCCACCACAGACTTACCACCCTCACACACAGGTAACACTGATGCCAATACAGAGTTACCACCCTCACACACAGGTAACACTGATGCCAACACAGACTTACCGCCCTTACACACAGGTAACACTGATGCCAATACAGACTTACCGCCTTACACACAGGTAACATTGATGCCAACACAGACTTACCACCCTACACACAGGTAACACTAATACCACCACAGATTTACCACCCTACACATAGGTGGCACTGATGCCAATACAGAGTTACCACCCTCACACACAGGTAACACTGATGCCACCACAGACTTACCACCCTCACACACAGGTAACACTGATGCCAATACAGAGTTACCACCCTCACACACAGGTAACACTGATGCCACCACAGACTTACCACCCTCACACACAGGTAACACTGATGCCAATACAGAGTTACCACCCTCACACACAGGTATCACTGATGCCAACACAGACTTACCGCCCTTACACACAGGTAACACTGATGCCAATACAGACTTACCGCCTTACACACAGGTAACACTGATGCCAATACAGACTTACCACCCTACACACAGGTAACACTGATGCCAACACAGACTTACCACCCTACACACAGGTAACATTGATGCCAACACAGACTTACCACCCTTACACACAGATAACACTGATGCCAATACAGACTTACCACCCTACACACAGGTAACACTGATGCCAACACAGACTTACCACCCTACACACAGGTAACACTGATGCCAATACAGACTTACCACCCTACACACAGGTAACATTGATGCCAACACAGACTTACCGCCCTTACACACAGGTAACACTGATGCCAACACAGACTTACCGCCCTTACACACAGGTAACACTGATGCCAATACAGACTTACCGCCTTACACACAGGTAACATTGATGCCAACACAGACTTACCACCCTACACACAGGTAACACTAATACCACCACAGATTTACCACCCTACACATAGGTGGCACTGATGCCAACAGACTTACCACCCCTACACACAGGTAACACTGATGCCACCACAGACTTACCACCCTCACACACAGGTAACACTGATGCCAATACAGAGTTACCACCCTCACACACAGGTAACATTGATGCCAACACAGACTTACTGCCTTTACACACAGGTAACACGGATGCCAATACAGACTTACCGCCTTACACACAGGTAAACACTGATGCCAACACAGACTTACCACCCTTACACACAGGTAACACTGATGCCAACCACAGACTTACCACCCTTACACACAGGTAACACGGATGCCAACAAAGACTTACCACCCTTACACACAGATGCCAACACAGACTTACCACCCTTACACACAGATAACACTGATGCCAACACAGACTTACCACCCTTACACACAGATGCCAACACAGACTTACCACCCTTACACACAGATAACACTGATGCCAACATAGACTTACCACCCTTACACACAGATAACACTGATGCCAACAAAGACTTACCACCCTTACACACACAGATGCCAACACAGACTTACCCACCCTTACACACAGATAACACTGATGCCAACACAGACTTACCACCCTAACACACAGGTAACACTGATGCCAACACAGACTTACCACCCTTACACACAGATAACACTGATGCCAACACAGACTTACCACCCTTACACACAGATAACACTGATGCCAACACAGACTTACCACCCTTACACACAGGTAACACTGATGCCAACACAGACTTACAACCCTTACACACAGATAACACAGATGCCAACACAGACTTACCACCCTTACACACAGGTAACACTGATGCCAACACAGACTTACCACCCTTACACACAGATAACACTGATGCCAACACCAGACTTACCACCCTTACACACAGGTAACACTGATGCCAACACAGACTTACCACCCTTACACACAGGTAACACTGATGCCAACACAGACTTACCACCCTTACACACAGGTAACACTGATGCCAACACAGACTTACCACCCTTACACACAGATGCCAACACAGACTTACCACCCTTACACACAGATAACACTGATGCCAACACAGACTTACCACCCCTACACACAGGTAACACTGATGCCAACACAGACTTACCACCCTTACACACAGGTAACACTGATGCCAACACAGACTTACCACCCTTACACACAGATGCCAACACAGACTTACCACCCTTACACACAGATAACACTGATGCCAACACAGACTTACCACCCCTACACACAGGTAACATTGATGCCAACACAGGCTTACCACCCTACACACACGTAACATTGATGCCAACAGACTTACCACCCCTACACACAGGTAAAATTGATGCCAACAGACTTACCACCCCTACACACAGGTAACACTGATGCCAACACAGACTTACCACCCCTACACACAGGTAACACTGATGCCAACACAGACTTACCACCCTACACACAGGTAACACTAACACTGATGCCAACACAGACTTACCACCCTACACACAGGTAAAATTGATGCCAACAGACTTACCACCCCTACACACAGATAACACTGATGCCAACACAGACTTACCACCCCTACACACAGGTAACACTGATGCCAACACAGACTTACCACCCTACACACAGGTAACACTAACACTGATGCCAACACAGACTTACCACCCTACACACAGGTAACACTAACACTGATGCCAACACAGACTTACCACCCTACACACAGGTAACACTAACACTGATGCCAACACAGACTTACCACCCTTACACACAGGTAACACTGATGCCAACACAGACTTACCACCATACACACAGGTAACACTAACACTGATGCCAACACAGACTTACCACCCTACACACAGGTAACACTAACACTGATGCCAACACAGACTTACCACCCTACACACAGGTAACACTGATGCCAACACAGACTTACCACCCCTACACACAGGTAACACTGATGCCAACACAGACTTACCACCCCTACACACAGGTAACACTAACGCCAACACAGACTTACCACCCTACACACAGGTAACACTAACACAGATGCCAACACAGACTTACCACCCTTACACACAGTTAACACTGATGCCAACACAGACTTACCACCCCTACACACAGGTAACACTGATGCCAACACAGACTTACCACCCCTACACACAGGTAACACTAACACTGATGCCAACACAGACTTACCACCCTACACACAGGTAACACTAACACTGATGCCAACACAGACTTACCACCCTTACACACAGGTAACACTAACACTGATGCCAACACAGATTTACCACCCTTACACACAGGTAACACTGATGCCAACACAGACTTACCACCCTTACACATAGGTAACACTGATGCCAACAGACTTACCACCCTACACACAGGTAACACTGATGCCAACACAGACTTACCACCCCTACACACAAGTAACACTGATGCCAACACAGACTTACCACCCCTACACACAGGTAACACTGATGCCAACACAGACTTACCACCCTACACACAGGTAACACTAACACTGATGCCAACACAGACTTACCACCCTACACACAGGTAACACTAACACTGATGCCAACACAGACTTACCACCCTTACACACAGGTAACACTGATGCCAACACAGACTTACCACCCTACACACAGGTAACACTAACACTGATGCCAACACAGACTTACCACCCTTACACACAGATAACACTGATGCCAACACAGACTTACCACCCTACACACAGGTAACACTGATGCCAACACAGACTTACCACCCTTACACACAGATAACACTGATGCCAACACAGACTTACCACCCTTACACACAGATAACACTGATGCCAACACAGACTTACCACCCTTACACACAGGTAACACTAACCACTGATGCCAACACAGACTTACCACCCCTACACACAGGTAACACTAATACCACCACAGATTTACCACCCTACACATAGGTGGCACTGATGCCAACAGACTTACCACCCCTACACACAGGTAACACTGATGCCACCACAGACTTACCACCCTCACACACCAGGTAACACTGATGCCAATACAGAGTTACCACCCTCACACACAGGTAACATTGATGCCAACACAGACTTACCGCCTACACACAGGTAACCACGGATGCCAATACAGACTTACCGCCTTACACACAGGTAACACTGATGCCAACACAGACTTACCCACCCTTACACACAGGTAACACTGATGCCAACACAGACTTACACCCTTACACACAGGTAACACGGATGCCAACAAAGACTTACCACCCTTACACACAGATGCCAACACAGACTTACCACCCTTACACACAGATAACACTGATGCCAACACAGACTACCACCCTTACACACAGATGCCAACACAGACTCACCACCCTTAACACACAGATAACACTGATGCCAACATAGACTTACCACCCTTACACACAGATAACACTGATGCCAACAAAGACTTACCACCCTTACACACACAGATGCCAACACAGACTTACCACCCTTACACACAGATAACACTGATGCCAACACAGACTTACCACCCTTACACACAGGTAACACTGATGCCAACACAGACTTACCACCCTTACACACAGATAACACTGATGCCAACACAGACTTACCACCCTTACACACAGATAACACTGATGCCAACACAGACTTACCACCCTTACACACAGGTAACACTAACACTGATGCCAACACAGACTTACCACCCCTACACACAGGTAACACTAATACCACCACAGATTTACCACCCTACACATAGGTGGCACTGATGCCAACAGACTTACCACCCCTACACACAGGTAACACTGATGCCACCACAGACTTACCACCCTCACACACAGGTAACACTGATGCCAATACAGAGTTACCACCCTCACACACAGGTAACATTGATGCCAACACAGACTTACCGCCTTACACACAGGTAACACGGATGCCAATACAGACTTACCGCCTTACACACAGGTAACACTGATCGCCAACACAGACTTACCACCCTTACACACAGGTAACACTGATGCCAACACAGACTTACAGCCCTTACACACAGGTAACACGGATGCCAACAAAGACTTTACCACCCTTACACACAGATGCCAACACAGACTTACCACCCTTACACACAGATAAACACTGATGCCAACACAGACTTACCACCCTTACACACAGATGCCACACAGACTTACCACCCTTACACACAGATAACACTGATGCCAACATAGACTTACCACCCTTACACACAGATAACACTGATGCCAACAAAGACTTACCACCCTTACACACACAGATGCCAACACAGACTTACCACCCTTACACACAGGTAACACTGATGCCAACACAGACTTACCACCCTACACACAGGTAACACTGATGCCAACACAGACTTACCACCTTACACACAGATAACACTGATGCCAACACAGACTTACCACCTTACACACAGATAACACTGATGCCAACACAGACTTACCACCCTTACACACAGGTAACACTGATGCCAACACAGACTTACCACCCTACACACAGATAACACAGATGCCAACACAGACTTACCACCCTTACACACAGGTAACACTGATGCCAACACAGACTTACCACCCTTACACACAGATAACACTGATGCCAACACAGACTTTACCACCCTTACACACAGGTAACACTGATGCCAACACAGACTTACCACCCTTACACACAGGTAACACTGATGCCAACACAGACTTACCACCCTACACACAGGTAACACTGATGCCAACACAGACTTACCACCCTTACACACAGATGCCAACACAGACTTACCACCCTTACACACAGATAACACTGATGCCAACACAGACTTACCACCCCTACACACAGGTAACATTGATGCCAACACAGGCTTACCACCCTACACACACGTAACATTGATGCCAACAGACTTACCACCCCTACACACAGGTAAAATTGATGCCAACAGACTTACCACCCCTACACACAGGTAACACTGATGCCAACACAGACTTACCACCCCTACACACAGGTAACACTGATGCCAACCACAGACTTACCACCCTACACACAGGTAACACTGATGCCAACACAGACTTACCACCCTACACACAGGTAACACTAACACTGATGCCAACACAGACTTACCACCCTACACACAGGTAAAATTGATGCCAACAGACTTACCACCCCTACACACAGATAACACTGATGCCAACACAGACTTACCACCCCTACACACAGGTAACACTGATGCCAACACAGACTTACCACCCTACACACAGGTAACACTAACACTGATGCCAACACAGACTTACCACCCTACACACAGGTAACACTAACACTGATGCAACACAGACTTACCACCCCTACACACAGGTAACACTAACACTGATGCCAACACAGACTTACCACCCTTACACACAGGTAACACTGATGCCAACACAGACTTACCACCCTACACACAGGTAACACTAACACTGATGCCAACACAGACTTACCACCCTACACACAGGTAACACTAACACTGATGCCAACACAGACTTACCACCCTTACACACAGGTAACACTGATGCCAACACAGACTTACCACCCCTACACACAGGTAACACTGATGCCAACACAGACTTACCACCCCTACACACAGGTAACACTAACACTGATGCCAACACAGACTTACCACCCTACACACAGGTAACACTAACACTGATGCCAACACAGACTTACCACCCTTACACACAGGTAACACTGATGCCAACACAGACTTACCACCCCTACACACAGGTAACACTGGATGCCAACACAGACTTACCACCCCTACACACAGGTACACTAACACTGATGCCAACACCAGACTTACCACCCTACACACAGGTAACACTAACACTGATGCCAACACAGACTTACCACCCTTACACACAGGTAACACTAACACTGATGCCAACACAGATTTACCACCCTTACACACAGGTAACACTGATGCCAACACAGACTTACCACCCTACACACAGGTAACACTAACACTGATGCCAACACAGACTTACCACCCTTACACACAGGTAACACTGGTGCCAACACAGACTTACCACCCTACACACAGGTAACACTAACACTGATGCCAACACAGACTTACCACCCTACACACAGGTAACACTAACACTGATGCCAACACAGACTTACCACCCCTTACACACAGGTAACACTGATGCCAACACAGACTTACCACCCCTACACACAGGTAACACTGATGCCAACACAGACTTACCACCCTACACACAGGTAACACTAACACTGATGCCAACACAGACTTACCACCCTACACACAGGTAACACTAACACTGATGCCAACACAGACTTACCACCCTTACACACAGGTAACACTGATGCCAACACAGACTTACCACCCTACACACAGGTAACACTAACACTGATGCCAACACAGACTTACCACCCTTACACACAGATAACACTGATGCCAACACAGACTTACCACCCTTACACACAGGTAACACTGATGCCAACACAGACTTACCACCCTTACACACAGATAACACTGATGCCAACACAGACTTACCACCCTTACACACAGATAACACTGATGCCAACACAGACTTACCACCCTTACACACAGGTAACACTAACACTGATGCCAACACAGACTTACCACCCTACACACAGGTAACACTGATGCCAACACAGACTTACCACCCCTACACACAGGTAACACTAACACTGATGCCAACACAGACATGAGAACGAACATGTCACAGAACTACCACACATGTGATCACAAACATGAGAACACCAGTCAGAGAACCACCACACATCTCGTCACAACATAAAAACATGTCACAGAAGCACCACACATCTCATCACAACAACATGAGAACATGTCACAGACGCACCACACATCTGGTCCAGAGAGGAAGCAACTAGCAAGTAACCAGCGGTGCAAGGTCATAGACCTACAAACCCACTACGGATGACTGGTAGCTGTGAACACAGCCCACCTAAACCCACTGAAGGTAATGATGTCTGTCAATCACAAACTTACACTTACTTTGTCGACTTTCAAAAAGCCTTCGACAGTATCCACCGTCCTTCACTTTGGAATCTACTTAACATCTATGGTTTTCCTACCAAATATACCAACGTCATAAAATCTTTCTACAAAGAAACACGTTGCTGCGTAAGAACAGAAACAGGCAACTCTGACTGGTTCTCAGTCGAAACAGGAGTGAAACAGGGTTGTGTCTTATCACCGATGCTTTTTGGAATAGCTATCGATTGGGTCATGCGCAAATGCACAAACAACACAAATATGGGTATCCATTGGGTTGACAAAATTCTAGAAGACCTGGACTTTGCCGACGACATAGTGCTTTTGAGTTCAACACACCCGGATGCCCAAGAGAAAATAAACCACCTCCAAAATGTTTCAGGGCAAATTGGTCTCCAAATTAACACCACAAAAACAAAGACTATTGATCTTACCAACAGTTCAGATGACACCAAATTGAACAGCTACGTTCTTGAAAAAGTCAACAGCTTTACATACCTAGGAAGCAAAATGACATCTACAGGGGACTCAACACCAGAAATATCATCTAGAATCGCACTGGCATCTAGTGCCTTCAATAAACTGTCAAACATCTGGAAGTCAAAGACACTCAGCAAACACACAAAACTTAAAATCTTCAACTCTTGTGTGATTCCAGTGTTAACGTATGGATGTGAAAGTTGGAAATCAACGGTATCTTTAGATAAAAAATTAGACAATTTTGAGAACAAATGTCTTAGAAGACTTCTAAACATCCACTGGACAGACTTCAGAACCAATTCGCAAATAAGACAAGAGACTAAGCAAGATACAGTATCCAATTTCATAAGAAGACGCCGTTGGAACTACATCGGCCATGTACTCAGAATGGACAAGTCAAGACTCCCCTACCAAGCCCTCATATGGTCACCAGTAGGAAAAAGAAAACGGGGAAGACCAAGAGAGACCCTGCGTAGAACCATCATTAGAGAAGGCTCATTCAATGGCCAAGTAAATATCCAAGATCTACAACAGGTAGCAGCGAACCGCCAAGCATGGAGAGTCAGGACTTCTGCCCTATGCGCCGCCTTAGGCTCAAGAGGAAAGACTAACTAACTAACTAATCACCAACTGGGGTCGCTCAGTTGTAACAGATCAGACATGCCCATCCCGCCCCCTAGACACAGTCTTCAGCCACTAGATGCCGCCTACAGTATCGGCTGATACCAAGAGCCACTGGTTCTACGATTCATGGGCGTGTTCTAATGAATGTAGCGGGGTACACCGTGGCCTGCAGACATAGATACCATCTTGTGTTTGCGTGAGGTTTCAACATTGTGAGATCACAGACAGGGCTAACACAATTAACACCAGCCCCGGGCTTTGTTTAGAATGCAGCGTAGTATGTTTACAGATGTTCCCACACACACGTAGAGATTGGCGCAGCTTACCGCTGTATCACGTTTGTGAAACCTGAGACAAACATGGCGGTGCCTGGGCCACTTCTTGCCGACTCCAGAGTGGGTGTTGTATTGCTACAACATGTCAGATGTGGGAGAAACCCGCACCCACCACCTCTACAGGCCGTCAACCCGGTTACACACACCATGCCCCACTTACATGCATACATCTATACCCCACCCATACACATCTCTGCTTAACTTAACAACAACAATATCCCACTTATACACATCTCTGCTTAACTTACAACAATATCCCACTTATACACATCTCTGCTTAACTTACAACAATATCCCACTTATACACATCTCTGCTTATATTACCAACAATATCCCACTTATACACATCTCTGCTTATACTTAACAACAATATCCCACTTATACACATCTCTGCTTAACTTAACAACAATATCCCACTTATACACATCTCTGCTTAACTTAACAACAACAATATCCCACTTATACACATCTCTGCTTAACTTAACAACAATATCCCACTTATACACATCTCTGCTTAACTTAACAACAACAATATCCCACTTATACACATCTCTGCTTAACTTAACAACAACAATATCCCACTTATACACATCTCTGCTTAACTTAACAACAATATCCCACTTATACACATCTCTGCTTAACTTATTAACAATAATGCCCCACTTAGACGCATCGCTGTCCCTTCAACACACATCGCTGATGTCGCTTTTACACCCAGCACCACTCAACGAACAGCCGTACCGCTTATATGTTATACACATCTCTATCCAAGTAGTACATCCTACTTACATCTTAATCCCATTGACACATAACTATAACCCACGTACACATAATGCGGACCCACGTACACAAACCGCGGACCCACGTACATCGATGCCAATTAACACACACACACCTTTGCTATACTAACACACACCTGCCCACTTAAAGACATGTCTACACAATGAACACACTACCGCCCCGAGCACACAAGGCTAGTAACAAGACTAGACACCGACTATGGAGAAATATCACAGAGAACTAACATTCCGCATGGTGTGTATTCCTGTTCAAAGTATTATAGCTACCACTCGCATTGTCACTCTTACCGTTTCATTTGACCTCAGAAATACTCCGGAGTGTATATGACTGGTGGACAGAAATATGTGCCAGGTGACAGGTCTGTGCATACGTGCATTCATCTAGCGGTTACACCTGAATACATCTGTGCTGACGTACAACCAGCCTGAGATCAGCAACCCAACAATTCACAACACACAACGCGTGTACATACAGCTGAACAATTCACAACACACAACGCGCGTACATACAGCTGAACAATTCAGTGTAAACAATAAACGTCGTGGAATTTACCATAAAGCAATTCATCTCTCTCTCTCTCTCTCTCCTTGGGACTGACCACAGCTCTCTTAGCGGTCCCGTCATTTCAAGGAGGCCTTCTTTGGTATGGAGTACAACGGGTCGGTCGCGTTCCGCATAATGTCTCCCCGTGACTGACACCAGGTCCCTCTCTGTGGCACTCTCAGCTTGGCCAACTGTCGACAATCACAAGGAGCGCTGTCGAGAGAGTAGGGACTCTGACCAACCACATAAATATTGTTTCTGACCAAGAAAGTCTGAATCACATGCCAAGAGTTGATGGATGTGATGTCATGATGGAGCAGGCAAGTTCGCGTTATTCGTTCGTATCTGATCACCTCGTCACATCTCAAAAAGTTACATGGTGGGATGTTAAATCGGAAATCCGTTATAGCAGGGTGGGTTAAACTGAAAATTTACGCTAGCGAGAAAACTGTAAGAAGATAAGGACAATTGCGTCGGCATAACGTACAGGAGGACACGGCTGATCTTGAAACAAGCGTACATAACATTGTGGTAGATGATGGCTGTGAACAGGAGGACACGGCTGATCTTGAAACAAGCGTAGATAACATTGTGGTAGATGATGGTTGAGAACAGGAGGACACGGCTGATCTTGAAACAAGCGTACGTAACATTGTGGTAGATGATGGCTGTGAACAGGAGGACACGGCTGATCTTGAAACAAGAGTAGATAACATTGTGGTAGATAATGGTTGAGAACAGGAGGACACGGCTGATCTTGAAACAAGCGTAGATAACATTGTGGTAGATGATGGCTGTGAACAGGAGGACACGGCTGATCTTGAAACAAGCGTAGATAATATTGTGGTAGATGATGGTTGAGAACAGGAGGACACGGCTGATCTTGAAACAAGAGTAGATAACATTGTAGTAGATGATGGTTGAGAACAGGACACGGCTGATCTTGAAACAAGCGTAGATAACATTGTGGTAGATGATGGTTGAGAACAGGAGGACAAGGCTGATCTTGAAACAAGCGTAGATAACATTGTGGTAGATGATGGTTGAGAACAGGAGGACACGGCTGATCTTGAAACAAGCGTAGATAACATTGTGGTAGATGATGGTTGAGAACAGGACACGGCTGATCTTGAAACAAGCTTAGATAACATTGTGGTAGATGATGGTTGAGAACAGGACACGGCTGATCTTGAAACAAGCTTAGATAACATTGTGGTAGATGATGGTTGAGAACAGGACACGGCTGATCTTGAAACAAGCTTAGATAACATTGTGGTAGATGATGGTTGAGAACAGGAGGACACGGCTGATCTTGAAACAAGCGTAGATAACATTGTGGTAGATGATGGTTGAGAACAGGAGGACACGGCTGATCTTGAAACAAGAGTAGATAACATTGTGGTAGATAATGGTTGAGAACAGGAGGACACGGCTGATCTTGAAACAAGCGTAGATAACATTGTGGTAGATGATGGTTGAGAACAGGAGGACACGGCTGATCTTGAAACAAGCGTAGATAACATTGTGGTAGATGATGGCTGAGAACAGGAGGACACGGCTGATCTTGAAACAAGAGTAGATAACATTGTGGTAGATGATGGTTGAGAACAGGAGGACACGGCTGATCTTGAAACAAGCTTAGATAACATTGTGGTAGATGATGGTTGAGAACAGGAGGACACGGCTGATCTTGAAACAAGCGTAGATAACATTGTGTAGATGATGGTTGAGAACAGGAGGATACGGCTGATCTTGAAACAAGCGTAGATAACATTGTGGTAGATGATGGTTGAGAACAGGACACGGCTGATCTTGAAACAAGCTTAGATAACATTGTGGTAGATGATGGTTGAGAACAGGAGGACACGGCTGATCTTGAAACAAGCGTAGATAACATTGTGGTAGATGATGGTTGAGAACAGGAGGGCACGGCTGATCTTGAAACAAGCGTAGATAACATTGTGGTAGATGATGGTTGAGAACAGGACACGGCTGATCTTGAAACAAGCTTAGATAACATTGTGGTAGATGATGGTTGAGAACAGGAGGACACGGCTGATCTTGAAACAAGCGTAGATAACATTGTGGTAGATGATGGTTGAGAACAGGACACGGCTGATCTTGAAACAAGCTTAGATAATATTGTGGTAGATGATGGTTGAGAACAGGAGGACACGGCTGATCTTGAAACAAGCGTAGATAACATTGTGGTAGATGATGGTTGAGAACAGGAGGACACGGCTGATCTTGAAACAAGCGTAGATAACATTGTGGTAGATGATGGTTGAGAACAGGACACGGCTTATCTTGAAACAAGCTTAGATAACATTGTGGTAGATGATGGTTGAGAACAGGAGGACACGGCTGATCTTGAAACAAGCTTAGATAACATTGTGGTAGATGATGGTTGAGAACAGGAGGACACGGCTGATCTTGAAACAAGCTTAGATAACATTGTGGTAGATGATGGTTGAGAACAGGACACGGCTGATCTTGAAACAAGCGTAGATAACATTGTGGTAGATGATGGTTGAGAACAGGAGGACACGGCTGATCTTGAAACAAGCGTAGATAACATTGTGGTAGATGATGGTTGAGAACAGGACACGGCTGATCTTGAAACAAGCTTAGATAACATTGTGGTAGATGATGGTTGAGAACAGGAGGACACGGCTGATCTTGAAACAAGCTTAGATAACATTGTGGTAGATGATGGTTGAGAACAGGAGGATACGGCTGATCTTGAAACAAGCGTAGATAATAATAATAATAATAATAATAATAATAATAAGTCTTTATTTTCAAAGGGTTAAGAATTGGGCACGCAGGCCCGTCTGACATTCTGCCCTTCTTCTCTATTTCCTCTCATACATTCTTTCATTCAACATCACTTATGAAGCAACTTTTGACAACAAAAGAACATTAAAACGCATGAAAAATAATCAATAACAAAT
Organism: Cepaea nemoralis; assembly: GCA_014155875.1. NCBI lineage: Eukaryota > Metazoa > Mollusca > Gastropoda > Stylommatophora > Helicidae > Cepaea > Cepaea nemoralis. The sequence continues at coordinate 163,339 of JACEFZ010010408.1, read as the reverse complement.
GACTCACTGAGGCAGTGTTTAACATGGGCATTATAAATACCTAAGGAGGGTGTAACGTGCCATACATAAGGGAATATTTTTTGGCTAGTTGTCGTTTGAGATAAGTTACCATTATTGTCTTTTTTGTGTTATTTGTTATGGGGGCATGTAGTCTGTACTAAGGTAGTGTTCAAACAGGTTGCGAATGTATGAATCATGATTGGTGGTGTCTTTGATTTCTTGTGGAAGATTGTTCCACAACTGAGCGGCAGAGTATGCTAAGCTTGTTTTATATAAGTCTATCCTAGGTTTAGGGACATGAAGTATATTTAGTCGTTCGCTATGTCTAGCGTTATATTTAAACAATGGCCAAAGGTAGCTTGGAGCATTTTGAAATAGGATTTTGTGAATTAGTTTGGTTTTATTAAAAAGCAGGCGCTTGTGGAGTGGCAGTAACCGGAGACGTTTGTATAGGTTAGAATTGTCGGTAAGCTTTTCACCATTAATTAAACGCACTGCCCTTTTCTGGAGTGAATATAGGCGTTTTGTTATTGATTTGGAGCATCCATCCCAGACTGTGGAGCAGTAATCAATATGTGTTTGTATATGAGAAGTATAGAATATCTTTCTTGTGTTTTCGTCAAGGAGAATTTTTAATTTTGGCAAGTTGGTATACTTTTTTGGCTATTTGTTTACATTGTGGTAGATGATGGTTGAGAACAGGAGGACACGGCTGATCTTGAAACAAGCGTAGATAACATTGTGGTAGATGATGGTTGAGAACAGAACGAAATCATGTTCTGACTGCAGAACGACAGTGATTAATAACGGCAGAGAGCATGCCGGGAAGGTAGCGCCCTCATAAAAGTGGCAGGATTGGCGGGCATCTGCTAGCGCTCGGTTCCCGGGCAAATGTCTGCAGACATGTTTGTCAACAAGCAGACATGTTTGTCAACAAGCGGATATGCCAGGCGCTGACAGGGACCTCAAGATCCCACACATGGACAGCACGGCACAGTTAATGTACACAACCAGCTCTAGGCAGGACAGCTTCCCCGTTAATGTACCCAAACTGTAGAGCACCACGGAACGTCAAAAGTGGGGTCGAGGGTCAGGCTAGACAAGAGCACTGAGTTATGGGTCGGGGGGGGGGGGGGTCCGGCTAGACAAGAGCACTGAGTTATGGGTCGGGGGTGGGGGCTGGCTAGACAAGAGCATTGAGTTATGGGTCGGGGGAGGAGGGGTTGGCTAGACAAGAGCACTGAGTTATGGGTCGGGGGGGGGGAGGGGTCTGGCTAGACAAGAGCACTGAGTTATGGGTCGGGGGGGGGGAGGGGTCTGGCTAGACAAGAGCACTGAGTTATGGGTCGGGGGGAGGGGTCTGGCTAGACAAGAGCACTGAGTTATGGGTCGGTGGGGGAGGAGGCTGGCTAGACAAGAGCATTGAGTTATGGGTCGGGGGGGGGGAGGGGGCTGGCTAGACAAGAGCATTGAGTTATGGGTCGGGGGGGGGAGGGGTCTGGCTAGACAAGAGCACTGAGTTATGGGTCGGGGGGGGGGAGGGGTCTGGCTAGACAAGAGCACTGAGTTATGGGTCGGTGGGGGGAGGGGTCTGGCTAGACAAGAGCACTGAGTTATGGGTCGGGGGTGGGGGCTGGCTAGACAAGAGCACTGAGTTATGGGTCGGTGGGGGAGGAGGCTGGCTAGACAAGAGCATTGAGTTATGGGTCGGGGGGGGGGAGGGGGCTGGCTAGACAAGAGCACTGAGTTATGGGTCGGTGGGGGAGGAGGCTGGCTAGACAAGAGCATTGAGTTATGGGTCGGGGGGGAGGGGGCTGGCTAGACAAGAGCACTGAGTTATGGGTCGGTGGGGAGGAGGCTGGCTAGACAAGAGCATTGAGTTATGGGTCGGGGGGGGGGAGGGGGCTGGCTAGACAAGAGCATTGAGTTATGGGTCGGGGGGGGGGGGGGAGGGGGCTGGCTAGACAAGAGCACTGAGTTATGGGTCGGGGGGGGGGGAGGGGGCTGGCTAGACAAGAGCAATGAGTTATGGGTCGGTGGGGGGGGGGGGCCTGAAAGTAGAGCTTACAGTTACATGATCAGGTGATTCTATTTATAACACCCTGGGCATTAGGATGTGGGGTTGGGGGGGGGGGTGAAAATGGAGCCTACAGTTACATGATCATGTGATTGATTGATTGATTGATTGATTGATTTAGGAACCGACATCACAGCATTCGGGACATTCCCATAAGCGCTCCGTCCCCATCCTCAGCAGCCAGCGAAGAGTTACAACACTAATAGTTCCAGTAGGTAGCAATCTGATTATATGTCCGTCTTGCCTTTCCTCCGAGCATCGATCGTCGGCCAGATCCCCTCGTCACCCTCGTTGTCTCATTCTTGCCAGACCATGGTGATCCATTTGCTCCTCCGAGGTGTACACGTGCTCCCACAAGGCCGCAACCACGTCTGTTTTGTCATACATCAATACTCCACCAAGTTTTGCCGAGCCAGCCAATCTGTCCGCCTGTTCATTCACCAGCACACCGGCATGCCTAGGAGAAAAGATCCAGGTGATGCTTGCCACCCGTGACCTCTGAAGCGAAGCAAGCCACTCTGCACGAAGCTTGCCTGTTCTCACCCTCCTCAGCATGCTTTCTGAGTCAGTTACAATCACAATGTGTGTATGTATCGTGTTCTCTATCCAGCGGAAAGCTGCACTGACCGCCTCCACCTCCATACTTAAGCTAGATGTTGTGTTATCATACGCCAGGCTCTCCTGCACCAAATGCCGACCATCAGCTTTTGCCAAGAACCCCCCAGGCACTTCTCCTACCTCTCAACACCGACCCATCCGTGTAGATAATCACATCACCCGGGCGAGAATTATCCTGAATTAGTTGCTGAATTTCCACTTCTGTGGCCCCTGCTGGCCACTCCCTGCACTCCCGGCTGAATGTGATTATAACTCTGCACAAGTCTGACTGCTCGGCTGGCACTCTGACCCACTCCTCTCCTCGCCTGATGTTCTCCAAGGGGCACACCTGTCTGATCGTATCCTCCGCCTGAGCCATCCATGATTTCCCTCTTATCAGTCGCTGGTCCTTAACTGCGTCCAGCGCCTCATGCAACGGGTGGTCTGTGTCTGCAGCTACTCTGAGGTATGCCTTCGCCTGCATCACCTTGAGCCTAACAGCAACAGTCGGCAGACCAAGGATGTAACGCATACACACGACTAGGGTGTCTCTGGTGCATCCCAGAATGACTCGCATCGCTTCGTTCTGTATGCGCTCTAATTTCACCAGCTGACTCTTTGAGACAGTGAGCAGTCCTAGTCCATAATCAATCACTGAGAGGATCAAGTGCTGGTATAGTGTGAAAAGCATTCTCTGCTCTGTGTCCATTGCAGCCTTAGTTTTAAGTGCATTGAGTCCATTTTGAGACCTTGTCACAACCGTCTCCACATGGTCCTTGAAGGACAGGCTCCTGTCAAATGTGATTCCCAGATACTTCAGTTTTTTCTCTCTGTTGACGCTTCTACCATCTATCGTGAGGCTTGGGACATCAGCTCTCACAATCCTGTTGTCCAGAGAGCACCACAAAACAGCTACCTTTTCCGGGTGGATGACAGCACTCATTTCAGTGCACCAGTCAATCACTTTGTCTACTGTCACCTGTAGCTCCTGGGCTGTTTGATCCCTATTTCTCCCCTGCCTGTATGCAAGAATATCATCTGCAAATGTTAGTATCCTTCCAACCCCTGGTGCTTCTAGGTTTGCAATCTTGCTCGTATACACATTAAAGATCACCGGTGAGATTGTAGATCCCTGTGGCAGTCCCGGGGTTAAAATATGTGGCTCTGAGGTCCATGCGCCTAGACGGAGAGCAACCTGACGAGAATGCAGGACGGCCGCTATCAGTTCACCAACCAGGGATTGACCCTCTTCTCCATCAGTGCGGTCATTCAAAATATCATAGCGAACTCTATTGTACGCATCCTGGAGATCAAGCGCTGCCACCATCGTTTCCTGTCTACTCTGGAACCCCTCATAAACGTCAAAGGCAAAAGTGGCTGCATTAGACCAGGTATCTTTTCCTGGCCTGTAGCTCCCCAGGCCTCTTGGAAGAAGCTTCCCCCTTTCCAAAAAATCCTGCAGCTTAACAGCGACTATCTTCTCTAAAACCTTCCCAAATGTATTTTGAAGGGTGATGGTCCTAAAGCCGCCAAGCTTTGAATGATCCTTGAATGGTTTTGGGAGAGGGATGAGATAGCTATGCAGCCAATCCTGCGGTACTGACGCTGTCCTAATGCTCTTATTAAAGCAGCCGGCCATCTCCTTCAGGTAATCAGGTGATTCTATTTATAACACCGTGGACATTAGGATGTGGAGTGGGGGGGGGGGGGGGGTGAAAATTGAGCCTACAGTTACATGATCAGGTGATCCTGTTTATAACACCGTGGACGAGGTCACCATTAAGGGAACGAGGTGAACTATAAACCGGCAAACAGACGGGCAAACACAAACTTCAGAGAAACTGGGATCTGGAATGACGTAATAGTACACGAAAGTGGATTCTGGAATGGTATAACAGCACAAGAAAGTGGATTCTGGAATGGGATAACAGTACAAGAAAGTGGATTCTAGAATGGTATAACAGTACAAGAAAGTGGATTCTGGAATGGGATAACAGTACAAGAAAGTGGATCTGGAATGGTATAACAGTACAAGAAAGTGGATTCTGGAATGGTATAACAGTACAAGAAAGTGGATTCTGGAATGGTATAACAGTACAAGAAAGTGGATTCTGGAATGGTATAACAGTACACGAAAGTAGATTCTGGAATGGGATAACAGTACAAGAAAGTGGATTCTGGAATGGAATACCAGTACAAGAAAGGGGATTCTGGAATGGTATAACAGTACAAGAAAGTGGATTCTGGAATGGGATAACAGTACAAGAAAGTGGATTCTGAATGGAATACCAGTACAAGAAAGGGGATTCTGGAATGGTATAACAGTACAAGAAAGTGGATTCTGGAATGGTATAACAGTACAAGAAAGTGGATTCTGGAATGGTATAACAGTACAAGAAAGTGGATTCTGGAATGGTATAACAGTACAAGAAAGTGGATTCTGGAATGGTATAACAGTACAAGAAAGTGGATTCTGGAATGGTATAACAGTACAGAAAGTGGATTCTGGAATGGTATAACAGTACAAGAAAGTGGATTCTGGAATGGTATAACAGTACAAGAAAGTGGATTCTGGAATGGTATAACAGTACAAGAAAGTGGATTCTGGAATGGTATAACAGTACAAGAAAGTGGATTCTGGAATGGTATAACAGTACAAGAAAGTGGAATCTGGAATGGAATACCAGTACAAGAAAGGGGATTCTGGAATGGTATAACAGTACAAGAAAGTGGATTCTGGAATGGTATAACAGTAGAAGAAAGTGGATTCTAGAATGGTCTAACAGTACAAGAAAGTGGATTCTGGAATGGTATAACAGTACAAGAAAGTGGATTCTGGAATGGGATAACAGTACAAGAAAGTGGATTCTGGAATGGAATACCAGTACAAGAAAGTGGATTCTGGAATGGTATAACAGCACAAGAAAGTGGATTCTGGAATGGTATAACAGTACAAGAAAGTGGATTCTGGAATGGTATAACAGTACAAGAAAGTGGATTATGGAATGGTATAACAGTACAAAAAAGTGGATTCTGGAATGGTATAACAGTACAAGAAAGTGGATTATGGAATGGTATAACAGTACAAGAAAGTGGATTCTGGAATGGAATACCAGTACAAGAAAGGGGATTCTGGAATGGTATAACAGTACAAGAAAGTGGATTCTGGAATGGTATAACAGTACAAGAAAGTGGATTCTGGAATGGTATAACAGTACAAGAAAGTGGATTCTGGAATGGTATAACAGTACAAGAAAGTGGATTCTGGAATGGGATAACAGTACAAGAAAGTGGATTCTGGAATGGAATAACAGTACAAGAAAGTGGATTCTGGAATGGTATAACAGTACAAGAAAGTGGATTCTGGAATGGTATAACAGCACAAGAAAGTGGATTCTGGAATGGTATAACAGTACAAGAAAGTGGATTCTGGAATGGTATACAGTACAAGAAAGTGGATTCTGGAATGGATAACAGTACAAGGAAGTGGATTCTGGAATGGTATACAGTACAAGAAGTGGGATTCTGGAAGGTTTATAACAGTTCAAGAAAGTGGATTTCTGGAATGGTATAACAGTACTAAGACTAGTGGGGATTCTGGGAATGGGTATAACAGTACAAGAAAGTGGATTATGGAATGGTATAACAGTACAAGGAAAGTGGAATTCTGGAAGTGTATAACAGTACAAGAAAGTGATTCTGGAATGGTATAACAGTACAAGAAAGTGGATTCTGGAATGGTTATAACAGTACAAGAAAGTGGATTCTGAATGGTATAACAGTACAAGAAAGTGGGTTCTGGAATGGGATAACAGTACAAGAAAGTGGATTCTGGAATGGAATACCAGTACAAGAAATTGGATTTTGGAATGGTATAACAGCACAAGAAAGTGGATCTGGAATGGTATAAACAGTACAAGAAAGTGGATTCTGGAATGGTATAACAGTACAAGAAAGTGGATTCTGGAATGGTATAACAGTACAAGAAAAGTGGATTCTGGAATGGTATAACAGTACAAGAAAGTGGATTCTGGAATGGTATAAAAAGTACAAGAAAGTGGATTCTGGAATGGTATAACAGTACAAGAAAGTGGATTCTGGAATGGGATAACAGTACAAGAAAGTGGATTCTGGAATGGTATAACAGTACAAGAAAGTGGATTCTGGAATGGATAACAGTACAAGAAAGTGGATTCTGGAATGGTTAACACAGTACAAGAAAGTGGATTCTGGAATGGGATAACAGTACAAGAAAGTGGATTCTGGAATGGTATAACAGTCAAGAAAGTGGATTCTGGAATAGTTATAACAGTACAAGAAAGTGGATTCTGGAATGGTATAACAGTACAAGAAAGTGGATTCTGGAATGGTATAACAGTACAAGAAATGGATTCTGGAATGGGATAACAGTACAAGAAAGTGGATTCTGGAATGGAATACCAGTACAAGAAAGTGGATTCTGGAGTGGTATATCAGCACAAGAAAGTGGATTCTGGAATGGTATAACAGCACAAGAAAGTGGATTCTGGAATGGTATAACAGTACAAGAAAGTGGATTCTGGAATGGGATAACAGTACAAGAAAGTGGATTCTGGAATGGGATAACAGTACAAGAAAGTGGATTCTGGAATGGTATAACAGTGCAAGAAAGTGGATTCTGGAATGGTATAACAGTTCAAGAAAGTGGATTCTGGAATGGTATAACAGTACTAAAAAGTGGATTCTGGAATGGGATAACAGTACAAGAAAGTGGATTCTGGAATGGTATAACAGTACAAGAAAGTGGATTCTGGAATGGGATAACAGTACAAGAAAGTGGATTCTGGAATGGGATAACAGTACAAGAAAGTGGATTCTGGAATGGGATAACAGTACAAGAAAGTGGATTCTGGAATGGTATAACAGTACACGAACGTGGATTCTGGAATGGTATAACAGTACAAGAAAGTGGATTCTGGAATGGTATAACAGTACAAGAAAGTGAATTCTGGAATGGTATAACAGTACAAGAAAGTGGATTCTGGAATGGTATAACAGTACAAGAAAATGGATTCTGGAATGGGATAACAGTACAAGAAAGTGGACTCTGGAATGGTATAACAGTACAAGAAAGTGTATTCTGGAATGGTATAACAGTACAAGAAAGTGTATTCTGGAATGGTATAACAGTACAAGAAAGTGGATTCTGGAATGGGATAACAGTACAAGAAAGTGGAGTCTGGAATGGTATAACAGTACAAGAAAGTGGATTCTGGAATGGTATAACAGTACAAGAAAGTGGATTATGGAATGGTATAACAGTACAAGAAAGTGGATTCTGGAATGGTATAACAGTACAAGAAAGTGGATTCTGGAATGGTATAACAGTACAAGAAAGTGGATTCTGGAATGGTATAACAGTACAAGAAAGTGGATTCTGGAATGGTATAACAGTACAAAAAAGTGGATTCTGGAATGGTATAACAGTACAAGAAAGTGGATTATGGAATGGTATAACAGTACAAGAAAGTGGATTCTGGAATGGTATAACAGTACAAGAAAGTGGATTCTGGAATGGTATAACGGTACAAGAAAGTGGATTCTGTAATGACGAAACAGTACACGAAAGTGTATTCTGGAATGGGATAACAGTACAAGAAATTGGATTATGGAATGGTATAACAGTACAAGAAAGTGGATTCTGGAATGGGATAACAGTACAAGAAAGTGGATTCTGGAATGGTATAACAGTACAAGAAAGTGGATTCTGAAATGGGATAACAGTACAAGAAAGTGGATTCTGGAATGGGATAACAGTACAAGAAAGTGGATTCTGGAATGGTATAACAGTACAAGAAAGTGGATTCTGGAATGGGATAACAGTACAAAAAAGTGGATTCTGGAATGGTATAACAGTACAAGAAAGTGGATTCTGGAATGGTATAACAGTACAAGAAAGTGGATTCTGTAATGACGAAACAGTACACGAAAGTGTATTCTGGAATGTAAGAACAATATAATAAAACTAGAAACTAGAATGAAAGAACAGTTCAATAGGACAGAAAATCCGGTGATGCTGTCACACAAACATGCCGGCAGCATCACGGTCGGTTTGATCACGTGATCAGTGTGAATGGACAAACATGCCGCGTCATATGTGGACATTTTATAACCTTAATAAGACATCACGCGTCAACTCCCATTCACCCGTATATAAGATATAAGATTGTCCACACACCCGTGTTACAGATATAAGATTGTCCACACACCCGTGTTACAGATATAAGATTGTCCACACAGTCGTGTTACAGATATAAGATTGTCCACACAGTCGTGTTACAGATATAAGATTGTCCACACAGTCGTGTTACAGATATAAGATTGCCCACACAGTCGTGTTACAGATTTAAGATTGTCCCCACATCCGTGTTACAGATATAAGATTGTCCATACACCCGTCTTACTGATATAAGATTGTCCACACACCCGTGTTACTGATATAAGATTGTCCCCACATCCGTGTTACTGATATAAGATTGTCCACACACCCGTGTTACAGATATAAGATTGTCCACACACCCGTGTTACAGATATAAGATTGTCCACACACCCGTGTTACTGATATAAGATTGTCCCCACATCCGTGTTACTGATATAAGATTGTCCACACACCCGTGTTACAGATATAAGATTGTCCACACACCCGTGTTACAGATATAAGATTGTCCACACACCCGTGTTACAGATATAAGATTGTCCACACACCCGTGTTACAGATATAAGATTGCCCACACAGTCGTGTTACAGATATAAGATTGTCCACACAGTCGTGTTACAGATATAAGATTGTCCACACAGTCGTGTTACAGATATAAGATTGCCCACACAGTCGTGTTACAGATTTAAGATTGTCCCCACATCCGTGTTACAGATATAAGATTGTCCATACACCCGTCTTACTGATATAAGATTGTCCACACACCCGTGTTACTGATATAAGATTGTCCACACACCCGTGTTACTGATATAAGATTGTCCCCACATCCGTGTTTCAGATGCAAGATTGTCCCGACAAACTAGCCACATTCTGGCTGTCACATAACTGACACGGTATTACAGCCATGTCAAAGCTATAAATATCACTGTTACATAACTAGCAAGATATTACAGTCATGTCCAAGCTATACGTATCACTGCTACATAACTAGCAAGATACTGCAGCCATGTCCAAGCTATACGTATCACTGCTACATAACTAGCAAGATATTGCAGCCATGGCCAGGCTATAAGTATCGCTGCTACATAACTAGCACGATATTACAGCCAGGTCTAAGCTATAAGTATCACTGCTACATAACTAGCAATATATTGTAGCCATATTTCAGGTGAAAGCACTAGTGGTAAATAACTAACATATTCCTAAAGCCATATCTTAATTAAGAGCATCAGTGTTATATTACAAACAACCTATTACAGCCATATCTGATGTGAGAGCACCAGTGTTATACACAGCACAATGCTACAGCCATATCTGAAGTGAGAGCACCAGCACTATACACAGCACAATGCTACAGCCATATCTGAAGTGAGAGCACCAGTGTTATACACAGCACAATGCTACAGCCATATCTGAAGTGAGAGCACCAGTGTTATACACAGCACAATGCTACAGCCATATCTGAAGTGAGAGCACCAGTGTTATACACAGCACAATGCTACAGCCATATCTGAAGTGAGAGCACCAGTGTTATACACAGCACAATGCTACAGCCATATCTGAAGTGAGAGCACCAGTGTTATACACAGCACAATGCTACAGCCATATCTGAAGTGAGAGCACCAGTGTTATACACAGCACAATGCTACAGCCATATCTGAAGTGAGAGCACCAGTGTTATACACAGCACAATGCTACAGACATATCTGAAGTGAGAGCACCAGTGTTATACACAGCACAATGCTACAGCCATATCTGAAGGGAGAGCACCAGTGTTATACACAGCACAATGCTACAGACATATCTGAAGTGAGAGCACCAGTGTTATACACAGCACAATGCTACAGCCATATCTGAAGTGAGAGCACCAGTGTTATACACAGCACAATGCTACAGCCATATCTGAAGTGAGAGCACCAGTGTTATACACAGCACAATGCTACAGCCATATCTGAAGTGAGAGCACCAGTGTTATACACAGCACAATGCTACAGCCATATCTGAAGTGAGAGCACCAGTGTTATACACAGCACAATGCTACAGCCATATCTGAAGTGAGAGCACCAGTGTTATACACAGCACAATGCTACAGACATATCTGAAGTGAGAGCACCAGTGTTATACACAGCACAATGCTACAGACATATCTGAAGTGAGAGCACCAGTGTTATACACAGCACAATGCTACGGCCATATCTGAAGGGAGAGCACCAGTGTTATACACAGCACAATGCTACAGACATATCCCGGCCTCCAGACAAGAATGGCACACACAAGGAAGACAACAACATGAGTGAAGACGTCACAGCTGCTTCTGCCTTCTGTCTTGTGACAGTATTGACTGCCAGCGCATCCAGTTCCCTGGCAGGATGGCACAGCACTTGAGGGACGAGTAAATGTGAGTGTGTGTGTGTGTGTGTGTGTGTGTGTGAGAGAGAGAGAGAGAGAGTGAGTGAGAGAGAGAGAGAGAGAGAGAGAGAGAGAGAGAGAGAGAGAGAGAGAGAGAGAGAGAGAGAGAGAGAGAGAGATTACAATCACGTTCCAATCCTTCAATGAAACCAACAACTCAGGAAGACAGGTAAACCTAAGCGCCCCTTCCCTGCGCCACCCAGTTCGCAAACCCCAGGGGCGTCAGTGCCACATCTTATGTAAAAACAAAAGACACGGGCTGAGTGCGGCCACGGATACCGTGTAGGGGTAGGCGGCCCGGTCTGGGGGGACAGTTGATAGTGTACGGTGGTGGTTGTCATAGCGCCATCGACGACATCCCCCCCCCCCCCCCCAGCCGAGGCGTGGTGGCAGTAGCCAGACTCTAGCCTGCTGTACATAACACAAACCCGACTCCAGTCCAAGGTCACGGACACGAAATGCCACGGAACTCACAAGACGGCTGTTGCCCGCCCCACAACGCAGTCTGCACTGGTACCGGGGCGGAGGGCCGGGCGCCCGGTCAATACTCCACCTACAAGTGGCAGACAGGCATCGACCAGCGCCTGGTGACTCGCTGGCGGGCCGGCCACGGCAGAGTTGGTTGTTGCACTCAGTGCGGACACAGTGTCGACATCAACGCGTGTGTAAGTGTGTGTCTGCGGGTGATATGTGTCTGTGTTTGATATATGTCTGTGTGTGATATGTGTCTGTGTGTGTGGAGGTGGATGATATGTGTCTTTGTGTGATATATGTCTGTGTGTGATATATGTCTGTGTGTGATATATGTCTGTGTGTGATATATGTCTGTGTGTGATATATGTCTGTGTGTGATATATGTCTGTGTGTGATATATGTCTGTGTGTGATATATGTCTGTGTGTGATATATGTCTGTGTGTGATATATGTCTGTGTTTGATATATGTCTGCGTGTGATATGTGTCTGCGTGTGATATGTGTCTGTGTGTGATATGTGTCTGTGTGTGATATATGTCTGTGTGTGATATGTGTCTGTGTGTGTGGAGGTGGATGATATGTGTCTGTGTGTGATATATGTCTGTGTGTGATATATGTCTGTGTGCGATATATGTCTGTGTGTGATATATATGCCTGTGTGTGATATATGTCTGAGTGTGATATATGTCTGTGTGTGATATATGTCTGTGTGTGATATATGTCTGTGTGTGATATATGTCTGTGTGTGATATATGTCTGTGTGTGTGGCTGTAGATGATATATGTCTTTGTGTGATATATGCCTGTGTGATATATGTCTGTGTGTGATATATGTCTGTGTGTGATATATGTCTGTGTGTGATATATGTCTGAGTGTGTGGCTGTAGATGATATATGTCTGTGTGTGATATATGTCTGTGTGTGTGGCTGTAGATGATATATGTCTGTGTGTGATATATGTCTGCGTGTGTGGCTGTAGATGATATATGTCTGTGTGAGATATATGTCTGTGTGAGATATATGTCTGTGTGTGATATATGTCTGTGTGTGATATATGTCTGTGTGTGATATATGTCTGTGTGTGATATATGTCTGTGTGTGTGGCTGTAGATGATATATGTCTGTGTGTGATATATGTCTGTGTGTGATATATGTCTTTGTGTGATATATGTCTGTGTGTGATATATGTCTGTGTGTGATATATGTCTGTGTGTGTGGCTGTAGATGATATATGTCTGTGTGTGATATATGTCTGTGTGTGTGGCTGTAGATGATATATGTCTGTGTGTGATATATGTCTGTGTGTGTGGCTGTAGATGATATATGTCTGTGTGTGATATATGTCTGTGTGTGTGGCTGTAGATGATATATGTCTGTGTGTGATATATGTCTGTGTGTGTGGCTGTAGATGATATATGTCTGTGTGTGATATATGTCTAAGTGTGATATATGTCTGAGTGTGATATATCTTTGAGTGTGATATATGTCTGTGTGTGATATATGTCTGAGTGTGATATATGTCTGAGTGTGATATATGCCTGTGTGTGATATATGCCTGTGTGTGATATATGTCTGAGTGTGTGGTTGTGGATGATATATGTCTGAGTGTGATATATGTCTGAGTGTGATATATGCCTGTGTGTGATATATGTCTGAGTGTGATATATGTCTGAGTGTGTGATTGTGGATGATATATGTCTGAGTGTGATATATGTCTGTGTGTGATATATGCCTGTGTGTGATATATGTCTGAGTGTGTGGTTGTGGATGATATATGTCTGAGTGTGATATATGTCTGAGTGTGATATATGCCTGTGTGTGATATATGTCTGAGTGTGATATATGTCTGAGTGTGTGATTGTGGATGATATATGTCTGAGTGTGATATATGTCTGAGTGTGATATATGCCTGTGTGTGATATATGTCTGAGTGTGTGGTTGTGGATGATATATGTCTGAGTGTGATATATGTCTGAGTGTGATATATGTCTGAGTGTGATATATGTCTGAGTGTGATATATGTCTGTGTGTGATATATGTCTGAGTGTGTGATTGTGGATGATATATGTCTGTGTGTGATATATGTCTGTGTGTGATATATGTCTGTGTGTGTGGTTGTGGATGATATATGTCTGTGTGTGATATATGCCTGTGTGTGATATATGTCTGTGTGTGATATATGTCTGTGTGTGATATATGTCTGTGTGTGTGGTTGTGGATGATATATGTCTGTGTGTGATATATGTCTGTGTGTGATATATGTCTGTGTGTGATATATGTCTGTGTGTGATATATATGCCTGTGTGTGATATATGTCTGTGTGTGATATATGTCTGTGTGTGATATATGTCTGTGTGTGTGGTTGTGGATGATATATGTCTGTGTGTGATATATGTCTGTGTGTGTGGTTGTGGATGATATATGTCTGTGTGTGATATATGTCTGTGTGTGATATATGTCTGTGTGTGTGGTTGTGGATGATATATGTCTGTGGATGATATATGTCTGTGTGTGATATATGTCTGTATGTGATATATGTCTGTGTGTGATATATGTCTGTGTGTGATATATGTCTGTGTGTGTGGTTGTGGATGATATATGTCTGTGTGTGATATATGTCTGTGTGTGATATATGTCTGTGTGTGATATATGTCTGAGTGTGTGGTTGTGGATGATATATGTCTGTGTGTGATATATGTCTGTGTGTGATATATGTCTGTGTGTGATATATGTCTGTGTGTGATATATGCCTGTGTGTGATATATGTCTGTGTGTGATATATGTCTGAGTGTGTGGTTGTGGATGATATATGTCTGTGTGTGATATATGTCTGTGTATGATATATGTCTGTGTGTGATATATGTCTGTGTGTGATATATGTCTGTGTGTGATATATGTCTGTGTGTGATATATGTCTGTGTGTGATATATGCCTGTGTGTGATATATGTCTGAGTGTGTGGTTGTGGATGATATATGTCTGTGTGTGATATATGTCTGTGTGTGATATATGTCTGTGTGTGTGGTTGTGGATGATATATGTCTGAGTGTGTGGTTGTGGATGATGTATGTCTGTGTGTGATATATGCCTGTGTGTGATATATGCCTGTGTGTGATATATGTCTGTGTGTGGTTGTGGATGATATATGTCTGTGTGTGATATATGTCTGTGTGTGATATATGTCTGTGTGTGTGGTTGTGGATGATATATGTCTGAGTGTGTGGTTGTGGATGATATATGTCTGTGTGTGATATATGCCTGTGTGTGATATATGCCTGTGTGTGATATATGTCTGTGTGTGATATATGTCTGGGTGTGTGGTTGTGGATGATATATGTCTGTGTGTGATATATGTCTGTGTGTGTGGTTGTGGATGATATATGTCTGTGTGTGTGGTTGTGGATGATATATGTCTGTGTGTGATATATGTCTGTGTGTGATATATGCCTGTGTGTGATATATGTCTGAGTGTGTGGTTGTGGATGATATATGTCTGTGTGTGATATATGTCTGTGTGTGATATATGTCTGTGTGTGATATATGTCTGTGTGTGATATATGTCTGTGTGTGATATATGTCTGAGTGTGTGGTTGTGGATGATATATGTCTGTGTGTGATATATGTCTGTGTGTGATATATGCCTGTGTGTGATATATGTCTGAGTGTGTGGTTGTGGATGATATATGTCTGTGTGTGATATATGTCTGTGTGTGTGGTTGTGGATGATATATGTCTGAGTGTGTGGTTGTGGATGATATATGTCTGTGTGTGATATATGCCTGTGTGTGATATATGTCTGTGTGTGATATATGTCTGTGTGTGATATATGTCTGTGTGTGATATATGTCTGTGTGTGATATATGTCTGAGTGTGATATATGTCTGAGTGTGTGGTTGTGGATGATATATGTCTGTGTGTGATATATGTCTGTGTGTGTGGTTGTGGATGATATATGTCTGAGTGTGTGGTTGTAGATGATATATGTCTGTGTGTGATATATGCCTGTGTGTGATATATGCCTGTGTGTGATATATGTCTGTGTGTGATATATGTCTGAGTGTGTGGTTGTGGATGATATATGTCTGTGTGTGATATATGTCTGAGTGTGTGGTTGTGGATGATATATGTCTGTGTGTGATATATGTCTGAGTGTGATATATGCCTGTGTGTGATATATGTCTGAGTGTGTCGTTGTGGATGATATATGTCTGTGTGTGATATATGTCTGTGTGTGATATATGTCTGTGTGTGATATATGTCTGTGTGTGATATATGTCTGTGTGTGATATATGTCTATGTGTGATATATGTCTGAGTGTGTGGTTGTGGATGATATATGTCTGTGTGTGATATATGTCTGTGTGTGATATATGCCTGTGTGTGATATATGTCTGAGTGTGTGGTTGTGGATGATATATGTCTGTGTGTGATATATGTCTGTGTGTGATATATGTCTGTGTGTGATATGTGTCTGTGTGTGATATGTGTCTGTGTGTGATATGTGTCTGAGTGTGATATATGTCTGTGTGTGATATATGTCTGTGTGTGATATATGTCTGTGTGTGATATATGTCTGTGTGTGATATATGTCTGTGTGTGATATATGTCTGTGTGTGATATATGTCTGAGTGTGTGGCCGTGGATGATATGTATCTGTGTGTGATTATATATATATATCTGAGTGTGTGGCCGTGGATGATATGTATCTGTGTGTGATTATATATATATATATATATATATATATATCTGAGTGTGTGGCCGTGGATGATATGTATCTGTGTGTGATTATATATATATATCTGAGTGTGTGGCCGTGGATGATATGTATCTGTGTGTGATTATATATATATATATATATAATATATATATATATATATATCTATATATATATCTGAGTGTGTGGCCGTGGATGATATGTATCTGTGTGTGATTATATATATATATATATATATATATATATATATATATATATATATATATATATAATATATATATATATATATATATTTGAGTGTGTGGCCGTGGATGATATGTATCTGTGTGTGATTATATATATATATCTGAGTGTGTGGCCGTGGATGATATGTATCTGTGTGTGATTATATATATATATCCTGAGTGTGTGGCCGTGGATGATATGTATCTGTGTGTGATTATATATATATATCTGAGTGTGTGGCCGTGGATGATATGTATCTGTGTGTGATTATATATATATATATATATCTGAGTGTGTGGCTGTGGATGACACGGAATATTACCACTACATGACACCTAATATAACCAATATAGGGCACGTAATATGACCAATATATGACACGTAATAGGACCAATATATGACATTAATATGGCCAATATATGACACGTAATATGACCAATATAGGGCACGTAATATGACCAATATATGACATTAATATGGCCAATTTTTGATCCGTAATATGACCAATATATGACATTAATATGACCAATATATGACCCGTAATATGACCAATATATGACCCGTAATATGACCAATATAGAACAAATCAAATCAAATCAACTTTATTAGGGTCACAAATTGGGCGCGCAGGCCCGTCTTACATTCGGCCCTTCCAATCACTCGTCTTTCGTTCATCAAGAGCATTATACATTTACATAGGAAGAAAAATAAACATTGTGAAATGAATGTTGTAAACATAAACAAGGCTAATTACCATGTTGTGAGGCCCATCTCCCACCTATCCATACATCACCCCACCCACACAACACCCCCACCTACCCACACACACGCGCACCAAGGGACACATACACACCCCCACCTACCCACACACACGCACACCAAGGGACACATACATACCCCACCAACCGACCCATCCCCCTCCCGCACATCCCCCACCCGCACACACTGCCCTCACCTGATCCCCCAACCAAAACACACTCGCCACCCACAAACATTCCCCCACCAACCCACACATCCCACTCCCATCCATATACACATCCTAACCCACACATCCTCTCCCCACCCACACCTCAAACCACCCATCCCCCAGCCACATCTCTATCGACAACATATTCCCCACCCATGCACACAATCCCCCACCAACCCACACATCGCACATCCACTCACACATCCCCAAACCATACACACACATCCCCACCAACTAACATGTCCCCCCCCCCCCCACACACACACACATCTCCCTAACCACCCATACATCCCCAATCCACTCACACACACCCCACCACCCACACATAGAACTTCCACCCACCCACACATGCCATAACCTAATCCCTCACCACACAATCCCCCACCCGCACATCACATACACCCCCTACCACGCACTATTCCCAACCCACGCACCACACACACACATCCCTCACCAACACATCCCCACTTACACACCACACACATATCCCCCACCCAGATACCACACAATATTCCCACCCACACCCACACAGATACCCTTACCCATCCACCCCACATACCCCCACTCACACACCACAAAAATCCCCCACCCACACACACATACCTCACCCACACAATATCCCCAACCAACACACCACACACCTCTCTCCACCCACACACGCATTCCCTACCCGTCCACCAACAGACACTCACTCACGCAAACATCCTCCACTACGCACCCACACACCCACCCCCAACCAATCTCTCGATCACAATACCACTACCCACACACACCCTCCACCCACTCACACATCCCACCCCAACACATACAACTCCCTCACCCACCTACACATCCCTAAGCCACTCACACACCCCCACCCACACATTCCCCATCCACACACACACATCTCCCACCCAGACACCCCACATACTTCCCCCAACCACCACAATCCCCTACTCACCCACACATATACCCCACCCATACGCACATCCCCCACACCATACACTATCCTCCACCCATACCACCACAAACATACCCTCAACCCACACATCATTCACACATCCCCCACCAACACACCGCACGCATATCTCAAACCCACACACCCATACACTTCTCCCCACCCGCCCTTGCATGCACGTTATATGACCAATATAGAACACGTAATATGACCAATATATGACCAGTAATATGACCAATATATGACACGGAATATGACCAATATAGGACACGGAATATGACCAATATATGACACGGAATATGACCAATATATGACAAATATATGACACGTAATATGACCAATATATGACACGTAATATGACCAATATATGTCACGTAATATGACCAATATATGACACGTAATATGACCAATATATGACCAATATATGACACGTAATATAACCAATATATGACCCGTAATATGACCAATATATGACCCGTAATATGACCAATATATGACACGTAATATGACCAATATATGACACGTAATATGACTAATATATGACACGGAATATGACCAATATATGACATGTAATATGACCAATATATGACACGTAATATGACCAATATATGACACGTAATATTACCAATATATGACACGTACGATGACCAATAAATGACACGTAATATGACCAATATTTGACCCGTAATATGACCAATATATGACACGTAATATGACCAATATATGACACGTAATATGACCAATATAGAACACGTAATATGACCAATATATGTCACGTAATATGACCAATATATGACACGTAATATGACCAATATATGATACGTAAAATGACCAATATATGACACGTACGATGACCAATATAGAACACGTAATATGACCAATATATGTCACGTAATATGACCAATATATGACACGTAATATGACCAATATAGGACACGTAATATGACCAATATATGACACGTACGATGACCAATATATGACACGTAATATGACCAATATAGGGCACGTAATATGACCAATATATGACACGTAATATGACAAATATATGACACGTAATATGACCAATATATGACACGTAATATGACCAATACATGACACGTAATATGACCAATATAGGGCACGTAATATGACCAATATATGACACGTAATATGACCAATACATGACACGTAATATGACCAATATATGACACGTAATATGACCAATATATGACATGTAATATGACAAATATAGGACACGTAATATGACCAATATATGACACGTACGATGACCAATATATGACATGGAATGTGACCAATATATGACCCGTAATATGACCAATATATGACACGTACGATGACCAATATATGACATGGAATGTGACCAATATAGGGCACGTAATATGACCAATATATGACACGTAATATGACCAATATATGACACGTACGATGACCAATATATGACACGTAATATGACCAATATATGACACGTAATATGACTAATATATGACACGTACGATGACCAATATATGACACGTAATATGACCAATATATGACACGTAATATGACCAATATATGACCCGTAATATGACCAATATATGACACGTACGATGACCAATATATGACACGTACGATGACCAATATATGACACGTAATATGACCAATATATGACACGTAATATGACCAATATATGACCCGTAATATGACCAATATAGAACACGTAATATGACCAATATATGACCCGTAATATGACCAATATAGAACACGTAATATGACCAATATAGGACACGTAATATGACCAATATAGAACACGTAATATGACCAATATAGGACAGACAGAGGACATGTTACAGGACTAACATAGGGAACGACACATGGCACATATACGACACGATACTGGACAATGTAGGACAGACACACGACAAGTTACAGAACTAATATAGAACAAATATATGACATATAGGACCAGTATAGGACCAATTTAGGTCGGGGAACATTGATAGTGGCAACAAAAGAACGGGGCGTGAAGAGTCTCAAGCAGGATCTTTGTGCAAGGCTGTGTCTTATATCTGGCTTATTTACTTGTTTGTTACACGTCAGCTGCTCTCATGTGCGAGGGTGTGTCTTACATCTGGTTTGTTTACTTGTTTCGAAGGCGTGGTTACACGTCAGCTGCCTCAATGTGCGAGGGTGTGTCTTATTCTGGATTATTTACTTGTTTAGAGGGCGTGGTTACACGTCAGCTTTCTCTGTGTGCGAGGGATGTGTCTTACATCTGGAATGTTTACTTGTTTAGAGGGCGTGGTTACACGTCAGCTGTCTCTGTGTGCGAGGGTGTGTCTTATATCTGGCTTATTTACTTGTTTAGAGGGCGTGGTTACACGTCAGCTGTCTCTGTGTGCGAGGGTGTGTCTTACATCTGGAATGTTTACTTGTTTAGAGGGCGTGGTTACACGTCAGCTGTCTCTGTGTGCGAGGGTGTGTCTTATATCTGGAATGTTTACTTGTTTAGAGGGCGTGGTTGCACGTTTACTGGACTCTCTGTGCATGTTCTAGTTGCATGAGGCTGCTTGTAGGTGTTTGTGTGTGTGTGTGTCGGGGGGGGGGGGGGGAGAGAGAGAACGGGAAGGGTGGGGTGAGGAAGGGGGAAGGATACCGTGTTTTATGACCGCTCCTACTCTAGACAGGTTTCTGTAGGCTGGTGTGTGTGTGGATGTGTGTGTGCTTGTGGGTGTGTGTGGGTGTGTGTGTGTGTGGGTGTGTGTGGGGTGTGTGTGTGGATGAGTGTGAGTGTGTGATGATGTGTGTGTGGGAGGGGTGTCTGTGAGTGTGTGAGTATGTGGGAGGAATGCAGTGTTCATCGTCAAAGGAAGCGGCAGTCAACCAGAAGACCAGCAGCCACACATTTCTGCATAAGGCACAAAAACCGTCAATTCTGGAACACAGCCAGTCGCCATTGCTCTCAACATGCAGTTCACGCTCCACAAACTCGGGCAGATTTAAAAGCATTTCACAGGAAATTCACAGCTCACGCCACGCACTCGACTCAGTAGCAGGGCTACGGAACCATAAACTACCAGTCCAACTTGAAGAAAATGCGAATGCAAACAGTGGCGACGATCATAAACACTCCAGAGGCCTTAACCGTTTCACTGCCTATCCTCCATGTTCACGACCGGAAGTCAAGTTCCGCTGCTACTCTAGAGTCTAGATTGAGGTTTTCTGTAGGCTGGTGTCCAGTGATGTGGTTTATAGGTAATATCTGCAGAAACTGGTCAATGACAACACACGGCATGGATGCCGAGATAGTAATAGCACAACACATACCATGGATGTCGAGATAGTACAACACATAACATGGATGTCGAGACAGCAATAGTACAACACATAACATAGATGTCGAGATAGCAATAGTACAACACGTAACATAGATGTCGAGATAATACAACACATAACATGGATGTCGAGATAATACAATACATAACATGGATGTCGAGATAATACAATACATAACATGGATGTCGAGACAGCAATAGTACAACACATAACATGGATGTCGAGATAATACAACACATAACATGGATGTCGAGACAGCAATAGCACAATACCTAACATGGATGTCGAGATAGTAAAACACATAACATGGATGTCGAGACAGCAATAGTACAACACATAACATGGATGTCGAGATAATACAACACATAACATGGATGTCGAGACAGCAATAGCACAATACATAACATGCATGTCGAGACAGCAATAGTACAACATGTAAAAGGGATGGTGGGCGGAGCCAGTCGTATAGACTCCTGAGTGACATCTTCTGTCCCTTCCCCAGGAGGCAGGATCTACCAGGGTGACCCAATACTTCCTGCAAACAAATCTATCTTCTATGGAATAGATACACCCAGTACTTCGTGCAAACACATCTATCTTCTATGGAATAGATACACCCAGTACTTCCTGCAAACACATCTATCTTCTATGGAATAGATACACCCAGTACTTCGTGCAAACACATCTATCTTCTATGGAATAGATACACCCAGTACTTCGTGCAAACACATCTATCTTCTATGGAATAGATACACCCAGTACTTCCTGCAAACAAATCTATCTTCTATGGACTCCATATGGAATAGATACACCCAGTAATTCCTGCAAACAAATCTATCTTCTATGGACTCCATATGGAATAGATTCACCCAGTAATTCCTGCAAACAAATCTATCTTCTATGGACTCCATATGGAATAGATACACCCAGTACTTCCTGCAAACACATCTATCTTCTATGGAATAGATACACCCAGTACTTCCTGCAAACACATCTGTCTTCTATGGACTCCATACACCCAGTACTTCCTGCAAACACATCTATCTTCTATGGAATAGATACACCCAGTACTTCCTGCAAACACATCTATCTTCTATGGAATAGATACACCCAGTACTTCCTGCAAACAAATCTATCTTCTATGGAATAGATACACCCAGTACTTCCTGCAAACAAATCTATCTTCTATGGAATAGATACACCCAGTACTTCCTGCAATCACATCTATCTTCTATGGAATAGATACACCCAGTACTTCCTGCAAACACATCTATCTTCTATGGAATAGATACACCCAGTACTTCCTGCAAACAAATCTATCTTCTATGGAATAGATACACCCAGTACTTCCTGCAAACAAATCTATCTTCTATGGAATAGATACACCCAGTACTTCCTGCAAACAAATCTATCTTCTATGGAATAGATACACCCAGTAATTCCTGCAATCACATCTATCTTCTATGGAATAGATACACCCAGTACTTCCTGCAAACACATCTATCTTCTATGGAATAGATACACCCAGTACTTCCTGCAAACACATCTATCTTCTATGGAATAAATACACCCAGTACTTCCTGCAAACAAATCTATCTTCTATGGAATAGATACACCCAGTACTTCCTGCAAACAAATCTATCTTCTATGGAATAGATACACCCAGTACTTCGTGCAAACACATCTATCTTCTATGGAATAGATACACTCAGTACTTCCTGCAAACAAATCTATCTTCTATGGAATAGATACACCCAGTACTTCCTGCAAACAAATCTATCTTCTATGGACTCCATACACCCAGTACTTCCTGCAAACAAATCTATCTTCTATGGAATAGATACACCAAGTACTTACTGCAAACAAATCTATCTTCTATGGACTCCATACACCCAGTACTTCCTGCAAACAAATCTATCTTCTATGGAATAGATACACCCAGTACTTCCTGCAAACAAATCTATCTTCTATGGAATAGATACACCCAGTACTTCCTGCAACCACATCTATCTTCTATGGAATAGATACACCCAGTACTTCCTGCAAACACATCTACCTTCTATGGAATAGATACACCCAGTACTTCCTGCAAACACATCTATCTTCTATGGAATAGATACACCCAGTACTTCCTGCAAACAAATCTATCTTCTATGGAATAGATACACCCAGTACTTCCTACAAACACATCTATCTTCTATGGAATAGATACACCCAGTACTTCCTGCAAACAAATCTATCTTCTATGGACTCCATACACCCAGTACTTCCTGCAAACAAATCTATCTTCTATGGAATAGATACACCCAGTACTTCCTGCAAACAAATCTATCTTCTATGGAATAGATACACCCAGTACTTCCTGCAAACACATCTATCTTCTATGGAAAAGATACACCCAGTACTTCCTGCAAACACATCTATCTTCTATGGAATAGATACACCCAGTACTTCCTGCAAACAAATCTATCTTCTATGGACTCCATACACCCAGTACTTCCTGCAAACAAATCTATCTTCTATGGAATAGATACACCCAGTACTTCCTGCAAACAAATCTATCTGCTATGGAATAGATACACCCAGTATTCCTGCAAACAAATCTATCTTCTATGGAATAGATACACCCAGTACTTCCTGCAAACACATCTATCTTCTATGGAATAGATACACCCAGTACTTCCTGCAAACACATCTATCTTCTATGGAATAGATACACCCAGTACTTCCTGCAAACACATCTATCTTCTATGGACTCCATACACCCATTACTTCCTGCAAACACATCTACCTTCTATGGAATAGATACACCCAGTACTTCCTGCAAACAAATCTATCTTCTATGGAATAGATACACCCAGTACTTCCTGCAAACACATCTATCTTCTATGGAATAGATACACCCAGTACTTCCTGCAAACACATCTATCTTCTATGGAATAGATACACCCAGTACTTCCTGCAAACAAATCTATCTTCTATGGAATAGATACACCTAGTACTTCCTGCAAACAAATCTATCTTCTATGGAATAGATACACCCAGTACTTCCTGCAAACAAATCTATCTTCTATGGAATAGATACACCCAGTAATTCCTGCAATCACATCTATCTTCTATGGAATATATACACCCAGTACTTCCTGCAAACACATCTATCTTCTATGGAGTAGATACACCCAGTACTTCCTGCAAACACATCTATCTTCTATGGAATAGATACACCCAGTACTTCCTGCAAACACATATATCTTCTATGGAATAGATACACTCAGTACTTCCTGCAAACACATCTATCTTCTATGGAATAGATACACCCAGTACTTCCTGCAAACACATCTATCTTCTATGGAATAGATACACCCAGTACTTCCTGCAAACAAATCTATCTTCTATGGAATAGATACACCCAGTACTTCCTGCAAACACATCTATCTTCTATGGAATAGATAAACCCAGTACTTCCTGCAAACAAATCTATCTTCTATGGACTCCATACACCCAGTACTTCCTGCAAACAAATCTATCTTCTATGGAATAGATACACCCAGTACTTCCTGCAAACAAATCTATCTTCTATGGAATAGATACACCCAGTACTTCCTGCAAACACATCTATCTTCTATGGAATAGATACACCCAGTACTTCCTGCAAACACATCTATCTTCTATGGAATAGATACACCCAGTACTTCCTGCAAACAAATCTATCTTCTATGGACTCCATACACCCAGTACTTCCTGCAAACAAATCTATCTTCTATGGAATAGATACACCCAGTACTTCCTGCAAACACATCTATCTTCTATGGAATAGATACACCCAGTACTTCCTGCAAACACATCTATCTTCTATGGAATAGATACACCCAGTACTTCCTGCAAACACATCTATCTTCTATGGACTCCATACACCCAGTACTTCCTGCAAACACATCTACCTTCTATGGAATAGATACACCCAGTACTTCCTGCAAACAAATCTATCTTCTATGGAATAGATACACCCAGTACTTCCTGCAAACACATCTATCTTCTATGGAATAGATACACCCAGTACTTCCTGCAAACACATCTATCTTCTATGGAATAGATACACCCAGTACTTCCTGCAAACAAATCTATCTTTTATGGAATAGATACACCCAGTACTTCCTGCAAACAAATCTATCTTCTATGGAATAGATACACCCAGTACTTCCTGCAAACAAATCTATCTTCTATGGAATAGATACACCCAGTACTTCCTGCAAACAAATCTATCTTCTATGGAATAGATACACCCAGTACTTCCTGCAAACAAATCTATCTTCTATGGAATAGATACACCCAGTAATTCCTGCAATCACATCTATCTTCTATGGAATAGATACACCCAGTACTTCCTGCAAACACATCTATCTTCTATGGAATAGATACACCCAGTACTTCCTGCAAACACATCTATCTTCTATGGAATAGATACACCCAGTACTTCCTGCAAACACATCTATCTTCTATGGAATAAATACACCCAGTACTTCCTGCAAACAAATCTATCTTCTATGGAATAGATACACCCAGTACTTCCTGCAAACACATCTATCTTCTATGGACAGCATACATCAGAATCATGGCGGGAGTTCCTGCTCTGTGCTTGTTATCAACTTCAAGGGCTAGCGAAGAGAGAGAGAGAGAGAGAGAGAGGGAGAGAGAGAGAGAGAGAGAGAGAGAGAGCAAGAGAGAGAGAGAAAGAGAGAGAGAGCAAGAGAGAGAGAGAGAGAGAAAGAGAGAGAGAGAAAAAGAGAGAGCGAGAGAGAGAGAAAGAGAGAGAGAGAGCGAGAGAGAGAGAGAGAAAGAGAGCGATAGGTAGAGAGAGAGAGAGCGAGAGAGAGAGGTGAGAAGAAGACGAGGGACATTTATTTGTAAAGGCTGAAAAATGCGGCAGACAGGCTGGTCTTACTGTCTTCCCTTCCAGTCATTCATCTGACATACACCAGTTGTATATCAAGAATGTGACATTTACACTGGAACAAGTGACATTATCGCATGTATGCTGTAAACATACAGCAAACATAATTCATATCTCAACGTTATGGGACAGACTGAGAGAGAGAGAGAGATAGAGAGATAGAGAGAGAGAGAGAGAGAGAGAGAGAGAGAGAGAGAGAGAGAGAGAGAGAGACAGACAGACAGACAGACAGACAGACAGACAGACAGACTGACAAACAGACAGAGGGACAGACAGACAGACAGACAGACAGACAGACAGACAAACAGACAGAGGGACAGACAGACAGATAGACAGACAGATAGACAGACAGATAGACAGATAGACAGACAGACAGACAGACAGACAGACAGACAGACAGACAGACAGACAAAAAGACAGACAGACAGACAATGTATACTGGAGAGAGAAGGATGAGAGCAACAGGCGAGCTGGGGTCAGGACAGTGAGCAGTAACATGGAGCTATGGGGACTGAAATAGGTCAGGGTGAGCTACTGGAGTGATAGCTCCTGGCAGAGCTAGAGAGGTTAGTCTATGGCTGTGACGTCATGCTTCAGGAGTTGTATACGGGCAACTGTCCGTGTCCTGGATATGCGACCTACTTGATCCCGACAGGTCAGGGGAGACATGGACAGGGTGTGTTGGTCAAGTCAGGAGTGAGGCAGACAGTGCAGGACAGCAGACAGTGCAGGACAGCAGACAGTGCAGGACAGCAGACAGTGGAATCTGAAGACCAGGGAGATTCACGGAATAAGATGCAGGTCGGCGGAATATAATATAATATGTGTACATGCTGCAGTGGACTCGTATATATTATCTGTTATTGTATATCAGACGACAACGTCACTTGACCGTGTATTCAGTTATTCTCTGTTGTTGTATATCAGACGACAACGTCACTTGACCGTGTATTCAGTTATTCTCTGTTGTTGTATATCAGACGACAACGTCACTTGACCGTGTATTCAGTTATTCTCTGTTGTTGTATATCAGACGACAACGTCACTTGACCGTGTAGTCAGTTATTCTCTGTTGTTGTATATCAGACGACAACGTCACTTGACCGTGTATTCAGTTATTCTCTGTTGTTGTATATCAGACGATAACGTCACTTGACCGTGTAGTCAGTTATTCTCTGTTGTTGTATGTCAAACAACGTCACTTGACCGTGTATTCAGTTATTCTTTGTTGTTGTATGTCAAACAACGTCACTTGACCGTGTATTCAGTTATTCTCTGTTGTTGTATGTCAAACAACGTCACTTGACCGTGTATTCAGTTATTCTCTGTTGTTGTATATAAGACGACAACGTCACTTGACCGTGTATTCAATTATTCTCTGTTGTTGTATATCAGACGACAGCGTCACTTGACCGTGTATTCAGTTATTCTCTGTTGTTGTATATCAGACGACAACGTCACTTGACCGTGTGTTCAGTTATTCTCTGTTGTTGTCTATCAGACGACAACGTCACTTGACCGTGTATTCAGTTATTCTCTGTTGTTGTATATCAGACGACAACGTCACTTGGCCGTGTGTTCAGTTATTCTCTGTTGTTGTATATCAGACGACAACGTCACTTGACCGTGTATTCAGTTATTATCTGTTGTTGTATATCAGACGACAACGTCACTTGACCGTGTATTCAGTTATTCTCTGTTGTTGTATATCAGACGATAACGTCACTTGATCGTGTATTCAGTTATTCTCTGTTGTTGTATATCAGACGACAACGTCACTTGACCGTGTATTCAGTTATTCTCTGTTGTTGTATATCAGACGATAACGTCACTTGACCGTGTAGTCAGTTATTCTCTGTTGTTGTATGTCAAACAACGTCACTTGACCGTGTATTCAGTTATTCTTTGTTGTTGTATGTCAAACAACGTCAATTGACCGTGTATTCAGTTATTCTCTGTTGTTGTATGTCAAACAACGTCACTTGACCGTGTATTCAGTTATTCTCTGTTGTTGTATATAAGACGACAACGTCACTTGACCGTGTATTCAATTATTCTCTGTTGTTGTATATCAGACGACAGCGTCACTTGACCGTGTATTCAGTTATTCTCTGTTGTTGTATATCAGACGACAACGTCACTTGACCGTGTGTTCAGTTATTCTCTGTTGTTGTCTATCAGACGACAACGTCACTTGACCGTGTATTCAGTTATTCTCTGTTGTTGTATATCAGACGACAACGTCACTTGGCCGTGTGTTCAGTTATTCTCTGTTGTTGTCTATCAGACGACAACGTCACTTGACCGTGTATTCAGTTATTATCTGTTGTTGTATATCAGACGACAACGTCACTTGACCGTGTATTCAGTTATTCTCTGTTGTTGTATATCAGACGACAACGTCACTTGGCCGTGTGTTCAGTTATTCTCTGTTGTTGTATGTCAAACATCACTTGACCGTGTATTCAGTTATTCTCTGTTGTTGTATGTCAAACAACGTCACTTGACCGTGTATTCAGTTATTCTATGTTGTTGTATGTCAAACAACGTCACTTGACCGTGTATTCAGTTATTCTATGTTGTTGTATGTCAAACATCACTTGACCGTGTATTAACTTATTACTTTTTGTTGTATGTCAAACAACGTCACTTGACCGTGTATTCAGTTATTCTCTGTTGTTGTATGTCAAACATCACTTGACTGTGCATTCAGTTATTCTCTGTTGTTGTATGTCAAACAATGTCACTTGACCGTGTATTCAGTTATTCTATGTTGTTGTATGTCAAACATCACTTGACCGTGTATTAACTTATTGTTGTTTGTCCATCAAGAATGATGATGACCATTCATTTTATCCAGTGGGTTTGAAGGTGTGGAGCCGTGGGTTCTAAGATGGCTGATAAGGCCTATTTTGGCTCGAAATGTTCTTTGACAATGTGGACAAAGAATGCTTGACGTCTCTGGAGGAGGATTTCCTGCAGTGGTTTTTCTGTCCTGCCTTTTCTTCACAGCTCTTGCAGTCCTGGTTGCCTCACATATAACTGCACCTTTGCGCAATGATGCACGCCACGAATTTCGGTCTCTGGCTGCAGCCTCCCAGGTGTCATGATGAATTCCAAAAGCATTCAGTGAAATTTTCAGAGTGTCTTTAAAACGTTTCCTCTGGCCACCTTGGGAGCGTTTACCACAACGCAGTTCGCTGTAAAAAATTCGTTTAGGGAGCCTGTGATCTGGCATGCGAGTCAAGTGACCAGCCCAGCGAATCTGATTCTTCATCAGTAGAGTGTGGATACTGGGTATGGATGCTCTTTCTAGGACTTCAGTGTCTGGAATCTTGTCTTGCCATTTAATCTTCAGTAGCTTCCTTAGGCAGACTGTGTGGAAGTGGTTTAATTTCCTAGCGTGTCGCTGATAAACAGTCCAGGTTTCACAAGCATATAGCAGTGTGGATAATACAACTGCTTTGTAGACTTTTAGCTTTGTTTGCAGGCTTATTCCAGTTCTGTCCAATACATTCTTGTACAGTCTGCCAAAGGCTGCACTGGCCTTGGAGATTCTTGCATTCACTTCGTCATCGATTGTGGCAGCTTGTGACACGGTGCTGCCAAGATAGGTGAATTTGTCCACAACACTTAGTCTATGATCATTCACTTTGATATTCGGCACAGTGTGATTATTCCCTGGAGCTGGCTGGTACATAACTACAGTCTTCTCCAAGTTGATATTGAGCCCAAAGTTGGCACAGGCATGTGAGAAAGCTGAAACATTATGTTGCATGTCCGCCTCTGAGTTGGCGTATAGAGCGCAATCATCAGCAAACACTGTTAATTTTGGTTTTAGCTTTCAGCCTTCTGAGATTGAATAACTTTCCATCCATACGGTAGTTGATGTCTATTCCAATGTCGTCGTTCTCGAAGGCATTCATCAACATGGCTGAAAACATGAGGCTGAACAGTGTTGGTGCCAGGACACATCCTTGCTTCACTCCATTGGTGACAGGAAAGGGTTCAGACAGCTCACCATTTTCCTGTACTCTTGCCTGCATGCCGTCATGAAATAGCCGCACTATTTGGACAAACTTTCGTGGACAGCCATATTTTGCCATAATCTTCCACAGTCCTTCTCTGCTGACTGTATCAAACGCCTTGGTAAGGTCAATGAAAGTGGAGAACATTTCGCAGTTCTGTTCCTGACATTTCTCTTGCAGCTGCCTTGCAGCGAAAATCATGTCAACAGTTCCACGTTCTTTTCTGAAGCCACATTGACTCTCAGGAAGAAGACCTTGATCGAGATGGGCTGTGAGGCGATTGAGAAGAATTCTGGCGAGTATCTTCCATGCAATTGAAAGCAAGGAGATGCCTCGGTGGTTGTCACAGGATTGGCGGTTTCCTTTACGTTTGTAAAGGTGGACTATTGACGCGTCCTTAAGATCTTGTGGCATGGTCTCGTTCATCCATATGTTTGTGAAGACTCGGTGAAGCTGCTCTGTTAGGACCGGCCCACCTGCCTTGTATATCTCTGCTGGGATGGAGTCAGGACCAGGTGCCTTGCCGCTGGAGAGTTGCTGGATGGCTTTGTTTATTTCCACTATGGTTGGCAGGTCATCAAGAGTCTCATTGGTGGGAACTTGAGGAAGGCAATTGATGGTTTCATCATCGAAGAAGGAAGTTGCATTTAAGATTTTGCTGAAATGCTCTGCCCAGCGTTGGAGGATTTCTTTCTTATCGGTGACCAATGTTCCCCCGTCTGCACTGAGGAGGGGAAACTATGCCTGGTGATGAAGGACCATAGACCGCTTTCAGTGAGTCGTAGAAGTTTTTCATATCGTGTCTGTCAGCAAAGCCCTGAATTTCATCAGCTTTGCTGCTCAGCCAGGAGTCCCGCATGTGCCGAAGTTTCTGCTGCACTACTCTCTGAATGTTCTTGAAAGCATCTTTTTTTTATGTTGACTTTGGGTCATTCAAATGTGCCTTGAGGAGAAGATGTTTCTCGGCCAGCAATTGGTTGATGTCTTCGGAATTTTCATCAAAGCAGTCTTTATGCTTTCGGGGGGCTGGACCCAGGATTTCCATAGCAGTGTTGTAAATCGTGTCCTTTAGGGCTCTCCATTCTGTTTCTGTATCCTGTTTTGCTTCAGCATTGGGCTTGAGGCGGTCTTCCAGCATATTTTCAAACGACTGCTGCATTTTCTTGCTGTTTAGGCTGGTGACATTTAGCTTTGTTTGCATTTTTGCCCCTTGAGGACGCCGTGGTGGCCTGATGTGGATGTTCATTTTCGAGACAATGAGACGATGGTCTGTCCAACATTCGGCACCACACATGGATTTTGTCACTCGAACGTCTTGTCTGTCACTCCTCCTGACGATTACATAGTCAATGAGGTGCCAGTGTTTCGAGCGAGGGTGCATCCACGATGTCCTATTTCTCATGGGGAGACGGAAAATTGTGTTCGTAATCAGGAGATCATGTTCGGCACATATCTGAAGGAGGCGGAGTCCATTGGTGTTACAATTTCCGACTCCATGCTTTCCAATAATGCCACTCCAAGAGGTGGTGTCCGTGCCTACTCTGGCATTGAAATCCCCAAGGAGTATAAGTTTGTCTCCTTTGGGAACAGATGTTAATACATTGTGCAGGTCCTCATAGAACTTATTCTTGACATCATCTTCGTTGGTCATAGTTGGTGCGTAGACACTCACAATGGTTGCGTGCTTCCTTCCATTCAGCAGAGGCAACTTCATGGTCATGAGCCTGTCGTTTACAGCCTTTGGAAATCCAGCTAATTTGCCGACCAGGGCCGACTTAATGGCAAATCCCACACCGGATTGGCGTCTTTCCTCGCTTTTCCTTCCACTCCAGAAAAATGTGTAGCCGGCACCAATTTCACAGATTTGGCCTTCTTCTGCAAGTCGTGTCTCGCTCAAGGCTGCAATGTCGATGTTGTACCTGCCCAGCTCTCTCCCAATCAGTGCTGTTCGTCTCTCTGGACCTGACGCGCCGTCTCTGTCAAGTAGGGTGCGTACATTCCAAGTTCCAATTGTTAAGGGAATATGGTTTACTCTTTTAGCTTTGCTTGTTTTATCTTTCTTTGTATGTCGACCGCAGTTTAGGGTACCCACCAACCGCGGCTAGCTGGTTAGGTAGTGATGAAGCAGACAATGTTTAGGGCACCTTTTCTAGCCCCTTCCTCATGCTATGGAGGTGAGCAGTGTGTTCCTATAGAGGGCTGCTCAGTCGCTCAGGGGGCTGCCGAATCCCACTGCTGCTCCGGTCAGTAGAAGACGACCATATGGCCTGAGCCGCCTGTGTGCAGGTCTGCGACTACGGCTGCCAGCGTACCCACGCCTGCCGCTTTGCCGCTCGCCCATCGCCACAGGGCTTGAAGGTGATATGTGACGTTGGATGAAGAATGACTTGCGAGATGACTTGGATTAAAGTGAGGAAGAGTTGCGCAATTCGTCGACCTCACTCTCTCGCCTGAGTCCATCTGAGTCCAGTGGCAAGACAAGTCGAGACGATTGGAGACGAATACAGGTGCAGTGGATGACCAGGGCGCTCTACGTGCCTTGCCGTGCTCATTACGTTCCACAACGCTTTGCAGGTAAACGCCGTCTTGCCCGTTGAATCAGGAATGATTTCTTCCGCGCAGTCTGCCGAATCCTGTTTTCACATGCTGGGTAGGCATACCCTAGTTTACCTCTTGGTTTGACACCAAATCGGATACCCATGCCTGGTTTAGCCAGCCTCTCACAGCTGTTGCCCGGGGGGTGGCCGCTGTCGCATGCTGACAGCTACTAGGAGCCACAGGCACGAGCTGGGTGTCAGACTTGGACCAGTGGGGGATGGGTCCTGAAAGGACATGAGAGCCATCCTTACCAAAGGTGCTACCAACTTTTAACTTATTACTTGTTGTATGTCAAACAATGTCACCTGACGGGGTATTCAGTTATTACTTTTTGTTGTATGTCAAACAATGTCACTTGACCGTGTATTAACTTATTACTTGTTGTATGTCAAACAATGTCACCTGACGGGGTATTCAGTTATTACTTGTTGTTGTATGTCAAACATCACTTAACCGTGTATTCAGTTATTACTTGTTGTATGTCAAACAATGTCACTTGACCGTGTATTCAGTTATTCTATGTTGTTGTATATCAAACAACCTCACTTGACCGTGTATCCAGTTATTCTATGTTGTTGTATGTCAAACAATGTCACTTGACCGTGTATTCAGTTAGTCTCTGTTGTTGTATATCAAACAACCTCACTTGACCGTGTATCCAGTTATTCTCTGTTGTTGTACAATGGTGTGAGTGCTGGTTGTTCAGAAAGCAATGGCAAACTACTGAACGTAAGCGTGCCTAGGAATCACAAACAGCCAAAAACAATGCTGCAGTTGGCTGCTACGTCCTGTAAAGGATATGCAACTCACTTTAACTACAACAAAAATACACGGTTGTCTCAGTGAGGGAAGCTCGCTCGGCACCACTAACAGCTAGAGAAATTCCCCGCTGTCAGACCGAGTCTGGGGAATTAGGTAGACATAGATCACGTGGCCAGATATTCCCAGTAAATCACTGCAGCAAGCCAAACGTGTTCCAGGCAGCTGGCCAACATTTCTCCAGCCCTGCCTCGCTTTCATCCTCACACACACAATATATATATACATATATATATATATATATATATATATATATATATATATATATATATATATATATATATATATACATATATAATCATCATCATCATCATCATCATCATCATCATCATCATTGGCACCTTGCGGTCTTGACAGACGATAGTTTTTGCTTCAAAACGGCTTAATAACTACAACCCATGGCGGTGGTGAATGTGACTGTTAAGGCCAATTCGCGCTGTAAATGTTCGTCCACACTGGATGCATGTGAACACATGATCATTTTCACCAACATGCACCATCTTACGTCTCACACGCTCGGTGTGTGACTTATCTGCAATAATTTAATCCTTTGTCTTTATTCCATTTCTGATGTTTGCCCTCCATGCAACACGTTCAGCGGCGACTTGCTCCCAATGTGTATTATCAATGCCTGTATCAATCATGTCCCGCTTACACACATCTTTCTATCGTAGTTGATTTTGTTCCCGGCATTTTTCTTGCAATTGTCGCAATGAGAATATCATATCAATGGTAGACCGGTTCTGTCGGACACCACACTGTGATTCGGGGTAGACTTGATCTCCTAGGACTTGAAGTCTGCGCAGAACAATTCTGGCAAATAATTTCCGAACAATACACAGAAGTGAGATACCCCTATAGTTGTCGTAGTCGCTCCGATCGCCCTTATTCTTGTACAATGTTATGATGCTTGAGTCTTTGAAATCACGTGCGACTTGTCCTTCTCACCAGCATAGCTCTATTAGTTTGTGGATCTGTAGAGTGAGTGTGTCTTGCCCACTCCTGATAACCTCTATTGGAATCCCATCCTTACCTGGAGCCTTGCCAGTTGCAAGTTCATTTATAGCACACTTAACTTCTGTTATAGTGGGAAGTGTGTCCAGGTGGTCAAGAGTTGGCAGGGCCTCTATGGCGTTGAGGGCATCATCCGCTAGCTTGGTCTCACTTGAGTAAAGCTCCAAATAGTGCTCTACCCATCTGTCCATCTGCTGTTTCTTATCAGTGATGACTTCTCCAGTCAAGGTTTTCAGTGGTGCACTTCTTTCGATCATTGAACCACAGGCTTTCTTTATCCCTTCATACATGCTTCTGATGTTTCCCTTATCACTTGCATTTTGAATGGACTCACATAACGTGATCCGATAGTCATTTGCACACTGCCTGGCAGCCTTTTGCACATCCTTCCTAGCTTACTTCAGCTCAATGAGTTTTACGCGTTGTTCTGTCCTTGTTTCGTAAGAGAGCTTTCGTCATTTTATCAATCAAGGGCTTCAGTGTCTGGCTATTTGCCGCAAACCAGTCCTGCCTCTTATGATCCACAGTGCCGTAAACCTCTACCGCTGTTTTATAAACAGTTTCTGTAAGATTACCCCACTTTTCACTTGCTGTAAAATTTCTGATGTATCAGTGAAAGCGTTTTCAAGTTGCTGTTGGAACTCAAAGCACTTATCAGGATCGAGGGTGTTACTAACATTAATCATTGGGCTAGATTTGCGTTTAGTTGTGTAGATTCTCTTTGGTCTCAGTCGAACCCTTGCAACAACTAAAGAATGATCCGTATCACAGTCAGCACAGTGGTAGCTTCGAGTTAATGATGTTTGGTTCAGATGTTGTCTCCGTGTCATGATGAAGTGCAGCTGATGCCAATGGCCGGATCTTGGATGTTTCCATGTGACCTTATGCAGATCTTTTGTTTTAAAGAAAGAGTTTGTAATACATAGGTCATTTCTGGTGCAATGCTCCAGCAGCCTTTGCCCATTTTCATTCATGCGACCGATGTTGTATTTTCCAAGGCACACTGGCCATGAACTCGTCATTGCCCACACGAGCATTGAAATCACCGAGCACATAAATGTAGTCGGATTTTGGAACTGCCTTGATCACAGAGTCTAGCTCCACATAGAACGAATCCTTCACATCATCAGAGGAATCGAGTGTTTGTGCATATGCAGTAATAATGGTGGCAAAAACACAAGAAGTTGCCAAGCGCAGGGATAATAGTCTTTCATTACCTCCAGCTGGAATTTCAATCATTCCCAGTAGCGAATTCTTCACTGCCAAGCACACACCGTGTTGCCTTTTTTCTGCCTGCCCTCTACCATTCTAAAAAAGGTGTAATTGTTTTCCCTGAGTGACCCTTCCTCAGCGAGGCGAGTCTCCTGCAGGCCAGCAATATCAATGTTAAGACGATTGAGTTCGGCATCAATCACAGCCGTTTTTCTCACATCGTCAATATTCGCCAGGTCAGTGGAAAATCCTGGACACATGGATTCTTATGTTCCAGGTTGGAGCCGTAGCTTAAGGTCTCTATCTTTATTTTTATTAGTGCTTGATGCATTGGTTTAACAACCTGCGATTCAGATTTTGTCTTAACCCCAAGCAACCATTGAAGCAGGCAGGCTGTGGCGGATCAGTACCTAATTGGCCGGGGGCTGCGCAGCTTAAGGCGGGCGGTAACTGATCAGTGACACCTGTAGGTGCCTCCCACCGTCAGAGGTAACCCGTGGCGCCCCATGTCTACGCCAGAAGCTGCCGGATCAGCAAAGCAATGTTCTAACTGTCCGCCTGTCGGAGCTTCGATCCTAGACCAGCTGCCAACCAAGGCTTAGGGCCTGGTCCGCCCTGTCATGACATTTTGTCTTTAGGTTGCATTTCCTCGCACCAGGATAAGGCTTGTACCCTCCCAATTGCGCTCTTCTGCCCAAAGCCGTTGGCACAATGTGGGGTGTCAGGTTTGGAAAGCGTCGCCCAACGTTCGGCGCTGACAGAGAGCAGGTAGTACCGTCTACTGTCATACGGTAGCTCAGTCATGTCTGACTAAGACCTGCCACTTATATATATATAATATATATATATATATATATATATATATATATATATATATATATATATATCTCTGTGTGTGTGTGTGTGTGTGTGTGTGTGTGTGTGTGTGTGTGTGTGTGTGTGTGTGTGTGTGTGTGTGTGTGTGTGTGTGTGTGTGTGTGTGTGTGTGTGTGTGTGTGTGTGAGAACAATGAGGTTTTGTGCGTCAACTAGCTTGGCAAAACCACAATCAAGTTTGCATCTACCTATCTTCTAAACCTGGCTTCTTCAGAAATAGTGCCGTCTCCGCTGCCACGGTGGCGTTGACATAGTTTTCCCTGGGAGTCTGTACTTTGGACATATATTTGTGACCGTTCACGTGCGGTTGGACATGGTGGACAAGCTGAGTCTCTGGCCATGGTACTCACGACTCTCAGCCTACACATCTTCAAGGAACATACAGTTCCCAGTCTATGGACTCTCAGCTTAGACATCTTCAAGGAACATACAGTTCCCAGTCTATGGACTCTCAGCCTACACATCTTCAAGGAACATACAGTTCCCAGTCTATGGACTCTCAGCCTAGACATCTTCAAGGAACATACAGTTCCCAGTCTATGGACTCTCAGCCTAGACATCTTCAAGGAACATACAGTTCCCAGTCTATGGACTCTCAGCCTAGACATCTTCAATGAACATACAGTTCCCAGTCTATGGACTCTCAGCCTAGACATCTTCAAGGAACATACAGTTCCCAGTCTATGGACTCTCAGCCTAGACATCTTCAAGGAACATACAGTTCCCAGTCTATGGACTCTCAGCCTAGACATCTTCAAGGAACATACAGTTCCCAGTCTATGACTCTCAGCCTAGACATCTTCAAGGAACATACAGTTCCCAGTCTATGACTGCACTCTCTTCCAGGAAACATATCAGATTGTCAGCCTATGACGCCAATATCCCTAGGCAAACTGAGAGGGAGGACAGAGTCAGGTCGAGGGGACAGAGGATCATGACAGAATGGAGACAGAGAGAGGGGGAGGCAGAGAGGGGGGAGGCAGAGAGGGGGAGGCAGAGACAGGGGGAGACAGAGATAAAGTGTGAGA
The DNA here is from genome assembly GCA_014155875.1 of Cepaea nemoralis. NCBI lineage: Eukaryota > Metazoa > Mollusca > Gastropoda > Stylommatophora > Helicidae > Cepaea > Cepaea nemoralis. Next base: position 124,909 of record JACEFZ010010408.1, on the reverse strand, counting down.
GATATATAGATAAAGAGAGAGATAAAGAGAGAGGTATAGAGATAACAAGATGTATAGAGATAACGAGAGAATAAGAGCCAAAAAAGATAAGTGTGTGCGGGCGCGTGTGTGTGTGTGTGTGTGTGTGTGTGTGTGTGTGTGTGTGAGAGAGAGAGAGAGAGAGATTGAAAGCACAGCCGTGTTGTACTCACCTCCAGTTTTTGTGGCGTGCCCTCACGGGAGTGAGAGGAATGTATATCCCCCATGCCGTGTTCTTGCAACCCGTCCCCTGATTGTAGAGCAGATCAATGTCTTCTGTCCACATCCAATGTCCTAGTGAGTTGTAGGACAACCCTTCACAATGCCAACAAGTGATCAGTCTTACGTCGCACCTGGTAGATCCCACGCATGTTGCTGAAGCTCGGTCAACTAGCTAACATCCGCTGGCTGTCACCGACCACTAGCCCACAGTCAAGTGGCAAACTCTAGCATGAAATACCGCCCCAGTCAGCTGCCATAACACATACACATGAAATACCGCCCCAGTCAGCTGCGATAACACATACACATGAAATACCGCCCCAGTCAGCTGCGATAACACATACACATGAAATACCGCCCCAGTCAGCTGCGATAACACATACACTTAGCAGCTACCGAGCATGGCACATGGGAGTCGTATATCTGTAATATAATACACGTGGTATCAGATCACGGCACATGGGAGTCAATAACCTGTGATAGAACAAGCTTAGGAGCTACCGAATCACGGCACATGGGAGTAAATTTGTGATACAAACTTAGGAGCTACCGTATCAAGGCACATGGGAGTAAATTTGTGATACAACAAACTTAGGAGCTACCGAATCACGGCACATGGGAGTAAATTTGTGATACAACAAACTTAGGAGCTACCGGATCACGGCACATGGGAGTCAATTTGTGATACAACGGACGAACGAACAAACGAACTTTATTTTCAAAGGGTAAAAAATTGGGCACGCAGGCCCGCCTTACATTCGGCCCTTGCAATCACTCATCTTTCGTTCATCAGTGCATTCTACATTCACATAGGGGAAAAACATTGTCCAATGAATGTTATAAACATAAACAATGCATCTTACCATGTTATGAGACAAATCCCCCACCCATCCACCCACCCATTCTCTATCCATCCGCGTGTCCCCCACACATACACATCCACCACCCATCCACACACATACCCCACATTCACACATCTCCCCACCCACACGCACACATCCTCCACACATCCCATAAGCTACCAACACTCACCCACCCACATATCCTCCACCCACATATCCTCCACCACCCACCCACACACTCCCAGCTACTCAGCCAAACACAATCCCCAAACCACATATCCAACACCCAAAACACACATATTCCCGCCAACTCAAATATCCCGCACCTACAGACACACAAAACTCGCACCCACCCACACATCCCCCACCCACACAATCTCCCCCACCCACACATCACGCACCCACACACACACACATCCCACAACCACCCCCAACCTACACACAGTCACCCTCCCACACATCCTCCACCCACTCGCCAACCCCCCCCCCCCCCCCCCCCGATCTACAATCCACAATCACACATCCCTTAACTACACATCTCACCACCCATACACTCACACACACATACACATCCCCCCACCCATACACACTTCCCTACCCACCAACACATTCCTCATGCAAAAACACACACCCCACCACCCACATATACCCCACCCACACACATTCGCCGCTCACACACATCTTCCCACCCACACACACATCTTCCCACCCACACACACATCCCCCACCCATACACTCATCTCTCACACACATCCACCAACTCACGTACTCATCCATCAACCACTCACACCCATACATCACCAACTCACCCATCAACATATGCATCTCTCATCTAACCTCCCACCCACACACACTCCAACCACCCACACACACATCACCCATCCTCACATACATCCTTCATCCACCCGCATATCCCACACCTTTCCCACCAATCACACATCTCCCTCCCACACAACACCCCGCCCATAAACACATTCCCTCCCCCACATACACACATCCTCCACATGCATTCCCCATACGCATCCCCGCCCACACATATTTCACCAACACACACACACATATCTCCCCACCTACAAACATCCTCACCAGAAATACATACATCCTCCACCCACTCACATTTACCCCATCCAAACTCACACACTCCCAACCACACAGACATATCGCATTCACAGACACATCCCACACCCAACCCCCACACCCATCTCCCACATACCCATTCACTCACACAAATACACACTCCCTACCCACATCCCCAACCCACCAACACCCACATACTTCCAACCATCCTCCCAAATATCCCCACCCACACACACACACACACATCCTCACACACACACACATACATCCCCCACCGACCACACAACCCATCCACACATCACCCATCAACCCACACACATCCCTAACACACAACCCCTCCACACATACATTCCCCACACAACAAACTTAGGAGCTACTGGATCACGGCACATGGGAGTCAATTTGTGATACAACAAACTTAGGAGCTACCGGATCACGGCATACGAGAGTCAATCTGTGATACAACAAACTTAGGAGCTACTGGATCACGGCACATGGGAGTCAATTTGTGATACAACAAACTTAGGAGCTACCGGATCACGGCATACGAGAGTCAATCTGTGATACAACAAACTTAGGAGCTACTGGATCACGGCACATGGGAGTCAATCTGTGATACAACAAACTTAGGAGCTACTGGATCACGGCACATGGGAGTCAATTTGTGATACAACAAACTTAGCAGCTACCGGATCACGGCACATGGAAGTCGGTAATCTGAGATAAAACACACTAAGCGGCTACCGGATTGCGGCACATAAGAGTCGGTGATCTGAGATAAAACACACTTAGCGATACCGGATCGCGGCACACGAAAGTCGGTGATCTGAGATAAAACACACTTAGCGATACCGGATCGCGGCACACGAAAGTCGGTAATCTGAGATAAAACACACTAAGCGGCTACCGGATTGCGGCACATAAGAGTCGGTGATCTGAGATAAAACACACTTAGCGATACCGGATCGCGGCACACGAAAGTCGGTGATCTGAGATAAAACACACTTAGCGATACCGGATCGCGGCACACGAAAGTCGGTAATCTGAGATAAAACACACTAAGCGGCTACCGGATTGCGGCACATAAGAGTTGGTGATCTGAGATAAAACACACTAAGCGGCTACCGGATTGCGGCACATAAGAGTCGGTGATCTGAGATAAAACACACTTTGCGGCTACCGGATTGCGGCACATAAGAGTCGGTGATCTGAGATAAAACACACTTAGCGGCTACCGGATTGCGGCACATAAGAGTCGGTGATCTGAGATAAAACACACTAAGCGGCTACCGGATCGCGGCAAACGAGAGTCGGTGATCTGAGTTAAAACACTCTTAGCGGCTACTGTATCGCGGCAAACGAGAGTCGGTGATCTGAGTTAAAACACTCTTAGCGGCTACTGTATCGCGGCACATGCGAGTCAATAATCTGAGATACAACGCAGACTTGGCTGCTACCGACATGAGGATGACTAGAAACACTGTTTATGTCAGTCATCAATGATCAAGCAATTACAACTCAACAACATCCACAACACGAACACACAACAAGTGTCCGACTCACGAGCAGGCCGACGAGGGAAGTGCCCGACTCACGAGCAGGCCGACGAGGCCAAGTGCTCCACTCGCGGACAGACTCACGTATCTGTTGTTGGCATCAATTGTTGCTAGTCTCACGAGATGAACGCCGGGGGAATATATGTGGCCTCGCTGGCCTCTTGTGATCTTAGATATTGTGTGTCAGAGTCCCGATAGCATAGCATAGCATATACAGTGCTGTCTGTACACACACAGCACCTTCACTACACAACGGCACCGTCTACTCACACAAGACCTTCTACACATACACACACGACCTTCTACACATACACTGTACCTTCTCTACACAACAGCATGGTCTACTCACACAAGACCTTCTACACATACACAGCACCTTCTCTACACAACAGCATCTTCTACTCACACAAGACCTTCTACACATACAAGACCTTCTACACACACAAGACCTTCTACACACACAAGACCTTCTACACACAAATGACCTTCTACACATACAAGACCTTCTACACACACAAGACCATCTACACATACAAGACCTTCTACACATACAAGACCTTCTACACACACAAGACCATCTACACATACAAGACCTTCTACACACAAAAAAGCTTCTACACATACAAGACCTTCTACACATACAAGACCTTCTACACACAAATGACCTACACATACAAGACCTTCTACACACACACAAGACGTTCTACACATACAAGACCTTTTACGCACACAAATGACCTTATACACACACAAAACCTTCTACACATACAAGACCTTCTACACACAAATGACCTTCTACACATACACGACCTTCTACAATACAAGACCTTCTACACATACAAGACCTTCTACACATACCAGACCTTCTACACATACCAGACCTTCTACACACAAATGACTTTCTACACATACAAAACCTTCTACACATACAAAACCTTCTACACATACAAAACCTTCTACACATACAAGACCTTCTACACACAAATGACCTTCTACAAATACAAGATCTTCTACACATACAAGACCTTCTACACACACAAGACCTTCTACACAAACAAGACCTTCTACACACAAATGACCCTCTACACATACAAGACCTTCTACACACACACGACCTTCTACACACACAAGACCTTCTACACACACAAGACCTTCTACACACACAAGAACTTCTACACATACAAGACCATCTACACATACAAGACCTTCTACACACACAAGACCTTCTACACACAAATGACCCTCTACACACACAAGACCTTCTACACATACAACACCTTCAACACATACGAGACCTTCTATGTACAAGGCCTTCACACATACAAGACCTTCTACACATACAAGACCTTCTACATGTACAAGACCTTCAACATACACAAGACCTTCTACACACACAGACCTTCTACACACAAATGACCTTCTACACATACAAAACCTTCTACACCTACAAGACCTTCTACACAAAAATGACCTTCTACACATACAAGACCTTCTACTCATACAAGACCTACACATACAAGACCTTCTACACACAAAATACCTTCTATACACAAATGACCTACACATACAAGACATCTACACATACAGAACCTTCTACACACACAAGACCTTCTATACATACAAGACCTTCTACACACAAATGACCTTCTACACATACAAGACCTACACATACAAGACCTTCTACACATACAAGACCTTCTATACAGACAAGACCTTCTACACACAAATGACCTTCTACACATACAAGACATTCTACACATACAAGACCTTCTACACATACAAGACCTTCTACACATACAAGACCTTCTACACATACAAGAGCTTCTACACACACAAGACCTTCTACACACAAGTGACCTTCTACACATACAAAACCTTCTACACATACAAGACCTTCAACACATACAAGACCTTCTATGTACAAGGCCTTCACACATACAAGACCTTCTACACATACAAGACCTTCTACACATACAAGACCTTCTACATACACAAGACCTACACACACAAGACCTTCTACACACAAATGACCTTCTACACATACAAAACCTTCTACACCTACAAGACCTTCTACACAAAAATGACCTTCTACACATACAAGACCTTCTACTCATACAAGACCTACACATACAAGACCTTCTACACACAAAAGACCTTCTATACACAAATGACCTACACATGCAAGACATCTACACATACAAAACCTTCTACACACACAAGACCTTCTATACATACAAGACCTTCTACACACAAATGACCTTCTACACATAGAAGACCTACACATACAAGACCTTCTACACATACAAGACCTTCTATACAGACAAGACCTTCTACACATACAAGACATTCTACACATACAAGACCTTCTACACATACAAGACCTTCTACACATACAAGACCTTCTACACATACAAGAGCTTCTACACACACAAGACCTTCTACACACAAGTGACCTTCTACACATACAAAACCTTCCACACATACAAGACCTTCTACACATACAAGAGCTTCTACACACACAAGACCTTCTACACACAACTGACCTTCTTTCTAAACACATAAGACCTTCTACACATACAAGACCTTCTACACATACAAGACCTTCTACACACACAAGACCTTCTACACATACAAGACCTTCTACATACAAATGACCTTCTACACATACAAGACCTTCTACACACAAGACCTTCTACACAGGCAAGACCTTCTACACAGGCAAGACCTTCTACACATACAAGACCTTCTACACATACAAGACCTTCTACACACACAAGACCTTCTACACATACAAGACCTTCTACACACACAAGACCTTCTACACACACAAGACCTTCTACACACACAATACCTTCTACACACACAAGACCTTCTACACATACAAGACCTTCTACACATACAAGACCTTCTACACACATGGCCTTCTATACATACAAGATCTTCAACACACACAAGACCTTCTACACACACAAGAACCTTCTACACACAAATGACCTTCTACACATACAAGACCTTCCACACATACAAGACCTTCTACACACACAAGACCTTCTACACACACAAGACCTTTTACTCACATATGACCTTCTACACATACAAGACTTTCTACACATACATGACCTACACACACAAGACCTTCTACACATACAAGACCTTCTACACACACATGACCTACACACACATGACCTTCTACACACACATGACCTACACACACAAGACATTCTACACACACATGACCTACACACACAAGACCTTCTACACACAAGACCTTCACACACAAGACCTTCTACACACAAGACCTTCTACACACAAGACCTTCACACACACATGATACCTTCTCTACACAACAGCACCGTCTACATACACAAGACCTTCTACACACACAAGACCTACACACACAGGACCTTCTCTACAAAAATGCACCGCCTGCGTTAGAACACACACTATACCGTCTACGTTAGAACACACACTATACTGCCTACGTTAGAAACATACACTATACCGCCGACCTTAGAACATACACTATACCGCCAACCTTAGAACATACACTATACCGCCTACGTTATAACATACACTATACCGCCGACCTTAGAACATATACTATACCGCCTACGTTAGAACATATACTATACCGCCTACCTTAGAACATACACTATACCGCCTACCTTAGAACATATACTATACCGCCGACCTTAGAACATACACTATATCGCCTACGTTAGAACATACACTATACCGCCGACCTTAGAACATACACTATACCGCCTACGCTATAACATATACTATACCGCCTACCTTAGAACATACACTATACCGCCTACCTTAGAACATACACTATACCGCCGACCTTAGAACATACACTATATCGCCGACCTTAGAACATACACTATACCGCCGACCTTAGAACATACACTATATCGCCTACCTTAGAACATACACTATACCGCCTACGTTATAACATATACTATACCGCCTACCTTAGAACATACACTATACCGCCGACCTTAGAACATATACTATACCGCCTACGTTAGAACATACACTATACCGCCTACGTTAGAACATACACTATACCGCCTACCTTAGAACATATACTATACCGCCTACCTTAGAACATATACTATACCGCCGACCTTAGAACATACACTATATCGCCTACGTTAGAACATACACTATACCGCCGACCTTAGAACATATACTATACCGCCTACCTTAGAACATACACTATACCGCCGACCTTAGAACATATACTATACCGCCTACCTTAGAACATATACTATACCGCCTACCTTAGAACATATACTATACCGCCTACCTTAGAACATACACTATACCGCCTACCTTAGAACATATACTATACCGCCTACCTTAGAACATATACTATACCGCCTACCTTAGAACATACACTATACCGCCGACCTTAGAACATACACTATACCGCCTACCTTAGAACATATACTATACCGCCTACCTTAGAACATACACTATACCGCCTACGTTATAACATACACTATACCGCCGACCTTAGAACATATACTATACCGCCTACCTTAGAACATACACTATACCGCCGACCTTAGAACATACACTATACCGCCTACCTTAGAACATATACTATACCGCCTACGTTAGAACATACACTATACCGCCTACCTTAGAACATACACTATACCGCCGACCTTAGAACATACACTATACCGCCTACCTTAGAACATATACTATACCGCCTACGTTAGAACATACACTATACCGCCGACCTTAGAACATACACTATACCGCCTACCTTAGAACATATACTATACCGCCTACCTTAGAACATACACTATACCGCCTACCTTAGAACATACACTATATCGCCTACGTTAGAACATACACTATACCGCCTACGTTAGAACATACACTATACCGCCTACGTTAGAACATACACTATACCGCCTACGTTACCACACACATAATAACGCCTACGTTAGCACACACAATACCACCTATGTTGGCACACACACAACTGTCTACGTTAACACACACACACACACACACACACACACACACATACAGAATATCATCTACATTAGACCACACACAATACCACCTACATTAAAATACACACAATACCTTCTACGTTACAACACACACACGACTGCCTACGTTAGAACACACACAAAAATACACTACTGCCTTCGTTAGAACACACACAAACATACACACACACTACCGACTACGTTAGAACACACACAATACCACCTACGTTAGAACACACCCACTACTGCCTACGTTAGAACACACACATACACTACCGACTACGTTAGAACACACACATACACTACCGACTACGTTAGAACACACACATACAGTACCGTCTACGTTAGAACACACACACAAACACACACACACACACAATAACGCCTACGCTAGCACACACAATACCACCTATGTTGGCACACACACACTACTGTCTACGTTATCACACACACACACATACACACACTACCGTCTACGTTAGAACACACACAATACCACCTACGTTAGAACACACCCACTACTGCCTACGTTAGAACACACCCACTACTGCCTACGTTAGAACACACACACACATACACTACCGCCTACGTTAGTACAAACACACACAAACACTACCACCTACGTTAGTACAAACACACACAAACACACACACACATACACTACCGCCCACGTTAGAACACACACACACATACACTACCGACTACGTTAGAACACACACACGCACTACCGACTACGTTAGATCACAAACACTGCCGCCTACGTTAGAACACACACACGCGGGCGCAATACCGCCTATGTTAGAACATATTCAATGCTGCCTATATTAACACATACAAATACCGCCTAGGTTAGAACACACATTCAAAATAATAAACTTTCTATCTCACAGAACACACGTCTCTGCTGGAATATTCAAAACTCGACTCTAACAAACAAAATACCGTCTCAGTTGAAATATTTAAACATTCTAACATACAGAATACCCTCTCAGCTGGAATATTTAAACATTCTAACATACAGAATACCCTCTCAGCTGGAATATTTAAACATTCTAACATACAGAATACCCTCTCAGCTGGAATATTTAAACATTCTAACATACAGAATACCCTCTCAGCTGGAATATTTAAACATTCTAACATACAGAATACCCTCTCAGCTGGAATATTTAAACATTCTAACATACAGAATACCCTCTCAGCTGGAATATTTAAACATTCTAACATACAAAATACCCCCTCAGCTGGAATATTTAAACACTCTAACATACAGAATACCCTCTCAGATGGAATATTTAAACACTCTAACATACAGAATACCCTCTCAGATGGAATATTTAAACACTCTAACATACAGAATACCCTCTCAGATGGAATATTTAAACACTCTAACATACAGAATACCCTCTCAGATGGAATATTTACACATTCTAACATACAGAAAACCGTCTCAGTTGGAATATTCAAACACTCTAACATTCAGAATAACCTTTCAGTTGGAATATTTAAAACTCGACTCTAACGTACAGAGAATCGTCTCAGCTAGAACTTTCAAACACTCTAACATACAGAGAATCGTCTCAGCTGGAATATTCAAACACTAACATACAGAGAATCGTCTCAGCTAGAACTTTCAAACACTCTAACATACAGAGAATCGTCTCAGCTGTAATATTCAAACACTCTAACGTACAGAGAATCGTCTCAGCTGGAATATTCAAACACTCTAACATACAGAGAATCGTCTCAGCTGGAATATTCAAACACTCTAACATACAGAGAATCGTCTCAGCTGGAATATTCAAACACTCTAACATACAGAGAATCGTCTCAGCTGGAATATTCAAACACTCTAACATACAGAGAATCGTCTCAGCTGGAATATTCAAACACTCTAACGTACAGAGAATCGTCTCAGCTGGAATATTCAAACACTCTAACGTACAGAGAATCGTCTCAGCTGGAATATTCAAACACTCTAACGTACAGAGAATCGTCTCAGCTGGAATATTCAAACACTCTAACGTACAGAGAATCGTCTCAGCTGTAATATTCAAACACTCTAACGTACAGAGAATCGTCTCAGCTGTAATATTCAAACACTCTAACGTACAGAGAATCGTCTCAGCTGTAATATTCAAACACTCTAACGTACAGAGAATCGTCTCAGCTGGAATATTCAAACACTCTAACATACAGAGAATCGTCTCAGCTGTAATATTCAAACACTCTAACGTACAGAGAATCGTCTCAGCTGTAATATTCAAACACTCTAACGTACAGAGAATCGTCTCAGCTGTAATATTCAAACACTCTAACGTACAGAGAATCGTCTCAGCTGTAATATTCAAACACTCTAACGTACAGAGAATCGTCTCAGCTGTAATATTCAAACACTCTAACGTACAGAGAATCGTCTCAGCTGAAATATTCAAACACTCTAACATACAGAGAATCGTCTCAGCTGAAATATTCAAACACTCTAACATACAGAGAATCGTCTCAGCTGGAATATTCAAACACTCTAACATACAGAGAATCGTCTCAGCTGGAATATTCAAACACTCTAACGTACAGAGAATCGTCTCAGCTGGAATATTCAAACACTCTAACGTACAGAGAATCGTCTCAGCTGGAATAAACACAACTATGCAACTGGCAGCTCACACCAGGCCGTGTGCAAGCACTCATGCTACCACAGAGTCAGGCTGCCGTGCGCGCACCAGCACACATCAGTGTGGTGCGGCAGTGTCTGTTCACACTGCAGTGACAACACTTGCCGTTGATCTTGCGTTGTAAGTGAGGTGTAATTGCCAGAAACTGGGACGTGGGGGTACCGTGACGGGGATATGTTAGCTGGAAACTGGTGGGTACCGTGACGGAGTATATGTTAGCCAGAAACGTAGATGTGAGGGCACGTGACGGGGTATATGTTAACCAGAAACTTAGATGTGAGGACAACATGACAGGGTATATGTTAACCAGAAACTTAGATGTGAGGACAACGTGTCGGGTATATGTTAACCAGAAACTTAGATGTGAGGGTACGTGACGGGTATATGTTAACCAGAAACTTAGATGTGAGGACAACGTGTCGGGTATATGTTAACCAGAAACTTAGATGTGAGGGTACGTGACGGGATATATGTTAACCAGAAACGTAGATGTGAGGACAACATGACAGGGTATATGTTAACCAGAAACTTAGATGTGAGGACAACATGACAGGGTATATGTTAACCAGAAACTTAGATGTGAGGACAACATGACAGGGTATATGTTAACCAGAAACTTAGATGTGAGGACAACATGACAGGGTATATGTTAACCAGAAACTTAGATGTGAGGACAACATGACAGGGTATATGTTAACCAGAAACTTAGATGTGAGGACAACATGACAGGGTATATGTTAACCAGAAACTTAGATGTGAGGACAACATGACAGGGTATATGTTAACCAGAAACTTAGATGTGAGGGTACGTGACGGGTATATGTTAGCCAGAAACTTAGATGTGAGGGTACGTGACGGGTATATGTTAGCCAGAAACTTAGATGTGAGGACAACATGACAGGGTATATGTTAACCAGAAACTTAGATGTGAGGACAACATGACAGGGTATATGTTAACCAGAAACTTAGATGTGAGGGTACGTGACGGGTATATGTTAACCAGAAACTTAGATGTGAGGGTACGTGACGGGTATATGTTAGCCAGAAACTTAGATGTGAGGACAACATGATGGGGTGTATGTTAGCCAGAAACGTAGATGTGAGGACAACGTGTCGGGTATATGTTAACCAGAAACTTAGATGTGAGGACAACATGATGGGGTGTATGTTAGCCAGAAACTTAGATGTGAGGACAACATGACAGGGTATATGTTAACCAGAAACTTAGATGTGAGGACAACATGACAGGGTATATGTTAACCAGAAACTTAGATGTGAGGACAACATGACAGGGTATATGTTAACCAGAAACTTAGATGTGAGGACAACATGACAGGGTATATGTTAACCAGAAACTTAGATGTGAGGACAACATGACAGGGTATATGTTAACCAGAAACTTAGATGTGAGGACAACATGACAGGGTATATGTTAACCAGAAACTTAGATGTGAGGACAACATGACAGGGTATATGTTAACCAGAAACTTAGATGTGAGGACAACATGACAGGGTATATGTTAACCAGAAACTTAGATGTGAGGACAACATGACAGGGTATATGTTAACCAGAAACTTAGATGTGAGGACAACATGACAGGGTATATGTTAACCAGAAACTTAGATGTGAGGACAACATGACAGGGTATATGTTAACCAGAAACTTAGATGTGAGGACAACATGACAGGGTATATGTTAACCAGAAACTTAGATGTGAGGACAACATGACAGGGTATATGTTAACCAGAAACTTAGATGTGAGGACAACATGACAGGGTATATGTTAACCAGAAACTTAGATGTGAGGACAACATGACAGGGTATATGTTAACCAGAAACTTAGATGTGAGGACAACATGACAGGGTATATGTTAACCAGAAACTTAGATGTGAGGACAACATGACAGGGTATATGTTAACCAGAAACTTAGATGTGAGGACAACATGACAGGGTATATGTTAACCAGAAACTTAGATGTGAGGACAACATGACAGGGTATATGTTAACCAGAAACTTAGATGTGAGGACAACATGACAGGGTATATGTTAACCAGAAACTTAGATGTGAGGACAACATGACAGGGTATATGTTAACCAGAAACTTAGATGTGAGGACAACATGACAGGGTATATGTTAACCAGAAACTTAGATGTGAGGACAACATGACAGGGTATATGTTAACCAGAAACTTAGATGTGAGGACAACATGACAGGGTATATGTTAACCAGAAACTTAGATGTGAGGGTACGTGACGGGTATATGTTAGCCAGAAACTTAGATGTGAGGGTACGTGACGGGTATATGTTAGCCAGAAACTTAGATGTGAGGACAACATGACAGGGTATATGTTAACCAGAAACTTAGATGTGAGGACAACATGACAGGGTATATGTTAACCAGAAACTTAGATGTGAGGGTACGTGACGGGTATATGTTAACCAGAAACTTAGATGTGAGGGTACGTGACGGGTATATGTTAGCCAGAAACTTAGATGTGAGGACAACATGATGGGGTGTATGTTAGCCAGAAACGTAGATGTGAGGACAACGTGTCGGGTATATGTTAACCAGAAACTTAGATGTGAGGACAACATGATGGGGTGTATGTTAGCCAGAAACTTAGATGTGAGGGTACGTGACGGGTATATGTTAGCCAGAAACTTAGATGTGAGGACAACATGACAGGGTATATGTTAACCAGAAACTTAGATGTGAGGACAACATGACAGGGTATATGTTAACCAGAAACTTAGATGTGAGGGTACGTGACGGGTATATGTTAACCAGAAACTTAGATGTGAGGGTACGTGACGGGTATATGTTAGCCAGAAACTTAGATGTGAGGACAACATGATGGGGTGTATGTTAGCCAGAAACGTAGATGTGAGGACAACGTGTCGGGTATATGTTAACCAGAAACTTAGATGTGAGGGACAACATGATGGGGTGTATGTTAGCCAGAAACTTAGATGTGAGGGTACGTGACGGGTATATGTTAGCCAGAAACTTAGATGTGAGGACAACATGATGGGGTGTATGTTAGCCAGAAACTTAGATGTGAGGGTACGTGACGGGTATATGTTAGCCAGAAACTTAGATGTGAGGACAACATGATGGGGTGTATGTTAGCCAGAAACGTAGATGTGAGGACAACGTGTCGGGTATATGTTAACCAGAAACTTAGATGTGAGGACAACATGACAGGGTGTATGTTAGCCAGAAACTTAGATGTGAGGACAACGTGTCGGGTATATGTTAACCAGAAACTTAGATGTGAGGACAACATGACAGGGTGTATGTTAGCCAGAAACTTAGATGTGAGGACAACGTGACGGGTATATGTTAACCAGAAACTTAGATGTGAGGACAACATGACAGGGTGTATGTTAGCCAGAAACTTAGATGTGAGGACAACATGACAGGGTATATGTTAACCAGAAACTTAGATGTGAGGGTACGTGACGGGTATATGTTAACCAGAAACTTAGATGTGAGGACAACATGCCAGGGTGTATGTTAGCCAGAAACTTAGATGTGAGGACAACATGATGGGGTGTATGTTAACCAGAAACTTAGATGTGAGGACAACATGACAGGTTGTATGTTAGCCAGAAACTTAGATGTGAGGACAACATGATGGGGTGTATGTTAACCAGAAACTTAGATGTGAGGACAACATGATGGGGTGTATGTTAACCAGAAACTTAGATGTGAGGACAACATGATGGGGTATATGTTAACCAGAAACTTAGATGTGAGGACAACGTTTCGGGTATATGTTAACCAGAAACTTAGATGTGAGGACAACATGACAGGGTGTATGTTAACCAGAAACTTAGATGTGAGGACAACATGACAGGGTATATGTTAACCAGAAACTTAGATGTGAGGACAACATGACAGGGTATATGTTAACCAGAAACTTAGATGTGAGGACAACATGACAGGGTATATGTTAACCAGAAACTTAGATGTGAGGACAACATGACAGGGTATATGTTAACCAGAAACTTAGATGTGAGGACAACGTGTCGGGTGTATGTTAACCAGAAACTTAGATGTGAGGACAACGTGTCGGGGTATATGTTAGCCAGAAACTTAGATCTTGTCTGTGAATTTCTTCATATTTGGCAGGATTATTTTTGTTGAGTCTTGTTGTTTCCATTAGGTGTAAAATTTCTTCTGTCGTCCATTTCTTACAACCCACCTTCTTTAATTTTGGAATAGTTGTTTCTGCGGCCAAACTGATTGAATTCTTCAACATTTCCCATTGATCATACATCCTGGAATAATATATCTAGATCAGACAATATATCAAATCTGTTCCGTACTTCTATGTTGAATTTGTTTTGTATTTCCTTGTCATTACTCTATGTACACAAATCATATTTAGTGTTTCCTGTTATACACTTGACTTTCTTCAGCTTGATCCTCAATGTTCCTGTGAGTAGTCTGTGGTCACTATAACAATCAGCACTGGGAACTCTTTTTGCTATTGTTAACGCGTTTCTAATCAGAATATAGTCAATCTGGTAATCTTGTTATCAGGACTCCTTCATGTCCATAATCTTCTAGGGTGTTGCTTAAACCAGGTGTTTCCTACAATCATTTCCTTTTCATTAAGCCCACTCTACGAGTCTGTATCCTCTTTCATTTCTCTCTCCTACACAGTAGTTTCCTACTGTGTATCTATCACCTTGATTTTTTACTTTTGCATTGAAGTCCCCAAATATGATGTTTATTTCTGAATTTTTACATTTCTTTAAGGCAGACTCTATGTAATTATAAAATTCCTCTACACTATCTTCACTGGATTCTCCTGTTGGCGCATATACTTGAATAACATTTATGTTAAAAGGTCTGCCACTTAATTTAACTAGTAGAACTCTGGCCGACTCTGCCCAATATCCTAGAACAGATTTTAATGTTTTCCTCTCCAAAATAATTGCCATTCCCCTTTGTCGATCTTCACCTCCAGAATAAATAATCTCGTTTCGCACATCCCTAAAATATTAATTTTTCTCTTTCCAGTTCTTGTTTTATGTTATCTAATTTTTCGTCGTCGTTTAACGTCCTAAATTCCATGTTGCTAATTTTAATGTCTCTGTCCTTGTCTTGCGATGATCAGTCTTTAGGCGAATCATAATGTACTAGGCACTTTTAAAGAGGTAGTTTGCCGGTGCATTCCTCAATGGCAGTAACGATACTGGCCAAATGACCGCAAACATTGTCTCTCGAAAGAGATCCTCTGCCTGCCGTCGCGAAACTTGAGACCATAAGCAACAAATATCTGTCGGCTGCCCTCAAAGTCGCGAAACTTGAGACCATAAGCAACAAATATCTGTCGGCTGCCCTCAAAGTTTCATCCACCACCTGCCTTCCGTGGCTTCTTTTGAACACTTCCAAAAAACGAATACGAAATGACACTACATAATCCACAGGAAAACACTAAACAGCGTACAGCACTAAACAGCGTACAACACTAAACAGCGTAAAACACTAAACAGTGTCTCCGAAGAATAAACGCATCACGTCGTCGCCATTTGTACCGGAAGACAACATTACACTAGGCAAAACACAGAGACAACATTACACTAGGCCAACCACAGAGACAACATTACACTAGGCCAACCACAGAGACAACATTACACTAGGAAAAACACAGAGACAACATTACACTAGGCAAACCACAGAGACAACATTACACTAGGCCAACCACAGAGACAACATTACACTAGGCCAACCACAGAGACAACATTACACTAGGAAAAACACATAGACAACATTACACTAGGCCAACCACAGAGACAACATTACACTAGGCCAACCACAGAGACAACATTACACTAGGCCAACCACAGAGACAACATTACACTAGGCCAAACACAGAGACAACATTACACTAGGCCAAACACAGAGACAACATTACACTAGGCCAAACATAGAGACAACATTACACTAGGCAAACACAGGTGAACAACATTACATTAAGCAAACACAAGTGAGACAACATTGCACTAGGCAAACACAAATGAGACAACATTACACTAGGCCAAACACAGATGAGACAACATTACACTAGGCCAAACACAAATGAGACAACATTTCACTAGGCAAACACAGGTGAACAACATTACATTAAGCAAACACAAGTGAGACAACATTGCACTAGGCAAACACAAATGAGACAACATTACACTAGGCCGAACACAGATGAGACAACATTACACTAGGCCAAACACAGAGACAACATTACACTAGGCAAACACAGGTTAAACAACATTTCTCTAGGCAAAACAAAAGTGAGACAACATTTGACTAGGCAAACATAAGTGAGACAACATTACACTAGGCCAAACACAGGTGAGACAACATTTCTCTAGGCGAAACAAAAGTGAGACAACATTACACTAGGCAAACACAAGTGAGACAACATTACACTAGGCAAACACAAGTGAGACAACACTACATTAGGCCAAATACATAAACATTTCTCTAGGCGAAACATAGAGATAACATTACACAAGGCAAACACAAGTGAGATGACATTACACTAGGCTAAATACAAGTGAGGCAACGTTACACTAGGCAAACACAAATAGACAACATTACACTAGGCCAAACACAGAGACAACATTACACTAGGCTAACACGGAGACAACATTACACTAGGCGAAATACAAGTGAGACAACATTACTTTAGCCCAAAGTGAGACAGAAACGAGCAATATGAGTCAACGCACGAGTCTATGGGGGGGGGGGGGGAAGGGGGGAGGGGGAGGAGAGAGAGAGACACAGAGAGAGAGAGACAGAGAGAGAGAGAGAGAGAGAGAGAGAGAGAGAGAGAGAGAGAGAGAGAGAGAGAGAGAAGGAGCTGCAGCACTTTAACCTCAATCATATCACAGTGGCGTGTTTCACTAGACTCCTGCCAGCTCGGGATTGCCGAGTATGTTCTTGCCCCCAGCCCCAGAGTGGCGCCTGCAAGCCCGCACTGACAACCAGCCAAGACCAACTGGGAGGCTCCAGGAATAAACCACCGCATGCCGCCGGCGGCTGCAGCAAGGCAACCAACTCCACACGGTGGCTACCACTGAAGCAGACCTTTTTTATGTTGCATATCCCTTGCAGGACGTTGCAGTCAACACCAGTATTTTTTAGCTGCTGTTGATGTACTAGGCAAGATTATGCTCAGTAGTTGGCCATTGCTTTCTGAACGACCGGCTCACGTACCCCGTAAATTACCCACGCGGCCAGAACCGCTACCGATTCTCGCGCAGGTTACGTTCCTCACGTGGATATACGGGATTACGGAGAAAGACGTTAAACCCTAGGCCAGGGAGACCGGCGGAGCAGACCTAGTCGGCGGATATTTGTGTTGTTTGAGAGCAGCAATCCAGTCGCGCATACAGGTTTGATCTTGATTTTCGTGAACTCAAGCGTAGACCATACACGTGGAACTACTTCCAGTGCACTGCACTGATTAATGCTCGTGCATTAGCATTCCCTATTACCAGTGTCCCTCGCCATCAGGAACACCCACTCCGACTTCTGAGGTACTTGTAATTTGCGTCCCCAAGTCAAGGACGAGAAGTCAACATGTTACTGCAGCTGACCGATGTAGGGAATGAACCCGCTAGCGGGAGTTTCAGAACGGGCGCTATAATCCATTTGACCAGCTGATCTCCCAGTTCTGATATAGGGTCGGTGAGTTCATTAGTGAGAACACACCCACACATACGCCTTCACAACAGTTGCCAATACAACAACACACCCACATATACACCATCACAACAGTCGCCAATACACAACACACACACACACATACGCCTTCCCAACACTCGCCTGTACAGAACACACACACATACGCCATCACACCACTCGCCTATACAGAATACACTCACCCACACATACGCCATCACAACAGTCGCCTATACACAACACACACACACATACGCCATCACAACAGTCGCCTATACAGAACACACACACATACGCCATCACAACACTACGTCAATACACAACACACCCGCACATACGTCATTACAACACTCGCCATTACTGAAAACCCACACATACGCCATCACAACAGACGCCAATGCACAACACACCCACACACACGCAATCACAACACTCGCCAATACAGAATACACTCACCCACACATACACAACACACCCACACATACGTCGTCACAACAGTCGCCAATACAGAACTACTACCCCATGATGTGGGAGGTGTCAATGAACACACCAGCCAGCGAGTGCCGTGTGGATACCATGATGTGGGAGGTGTCAATGAACACACCAGCCAGCGAGTGCCGTGTGGATACCATGATGTGGGAGGTATCAATGAACACACCAGCCAGCGAGTGCCGTGTGGATACCATGATGTGGGAGGTGTCAATGAACACACCAGCCAGCGAGTGCCGTGTGGAGACCATGATGTGGCAGGTGTCAATGAACACACCAGCCAGCGAGTGCCGTGTGGAGACCATGATGTGGCAGGTGTCAATGAACAGACCAGCCAGCGAGTGCCGTGTGGAGACCATGATGTGGCAGGTGTCAATGAAGACACCAGCCAGCGAGTGCCGTGTGGAGACCTTGATGTGGCAGGTGTCAATGAACACACCAGCCAGCGAGTGCCGTGTGGAGACCATGATGTGGGAGGTGTCAATGAACAGACAGTCCAGCGAGTGCCGTGTGGAGACCATGATGTGGCAGGTGTCAATGAACACACCAGCCAGCGAGTGCCGTGTGGAGACCATGATGTGGGAGGTGTCAATGAACAGACAGTCCAGCGAGTGCCGTGTGGAGACCATGATGTGGGAGGTGTCAATGAACACACCAGCCAGCGAGTGCCGTGTGGAGACCATGATGTGGGAGGTGTCAATGAACACACCAGCCAGCGAGTGCCGTGTGGAGACCTTGATTTGGCAGGTGTCAATGAACAGACCAGCCAGCGAGTGCCGTGTGGAGACCATGATGTGGGAGGTGTCAATGAACACACCGGCCAGCGAGTGCCGTGTGGAGACCATGATGTGGCAGGTGTCAATGAACACACCGGCCAGCGAGTGCCGTGTGGAGACCATGATGTGGGAGGTGTCAATGAACACACCAGCCAGCAAGTGCCGTGTGGAGACCATGATGTGGCAGGTGTCAATGAACACAATGGACACACCAGCCAGCGAGTGCCGTGTGGAGACCATGATGTGGGAGGTGTCAATGAACACAATGGACACACCAGCCAGCGAGTGCCGTGTGGAGACCATGATGTGGGAGGTGTCAATGAACAGACCAGCCAGCAAGTGCCGTGTGGAGACCATGATGTGGCAGGTGTCAATGAACACACCAGCCAGCGAGTGCCGTGTGGAGACCATGATGTGGGAGGTGTCAATGAACACACCAGCCAGCCAGCGAGTGCCGTGTGGAGACCATGATGTGGAGGTGTCAATGAACACACCAGCCAGCGAGTGCCGTGTGGAGACCATGATGTGGGAGGTGTCAATGAACACACCAGCCAGCGAGTGCCGTGTGGAGACCATGATGTGGGAGGTGTCAATGAACACACCAGCCAGCGAGTGCCGTGTGGAGACCATGATGTGGCAGGTGTCAATGAACACACCAGCCAGCGAGTGCCGTGTGGAGACCATGATGTGGGAGGTGTCAATGAACACACCAGCCAGCGAGTGCCGTGTGGAGACCATGATGTGGGAGGTGTCAATGAACACAATGAACACACCAGCCAGCGAGTGCCGTGTGGAGACCATGATGTGGGAGGTGTCAATGAACACACCAGCCAGCGAGTGCCGTGTGGAGACCATGATGTGGGAGGTGTCAATGAACACACCAGCCAGCCAGCGAGTGCCGTGTGGAGACCATGATGTGGGAGGTGTCAATGAACACACCAGCCAGCGAGTGCCGTGTGGAGACCATGATGTGGCAGGTGTCAATGAACACACCAGCCAGCGAGTGCCGTGTGGAGACCATGATGTGGGAGGTGTCAATGAACACACCAGCCAGCGAGTGCCGTGTGGAGACCATGATGTGGGAGGTGTCAATGAACACAATGAACACACCAGCCAGCGAGTGCCGTGTGGAGACCATGATGTGGGAGGTGTCAATGAACACACCACCCAGCGAGTGCCGTGTGGAGACCATGATGTGGGAGGTGTCAATGAACACACCAGCCAGCGAGTGCCGTGTGGAGACCATGATGTGGGAGGTGTCAATGAACACACCAGCCAGCGAGTGCCGTGTGGAGACCATGATGTGGGAGGTGTCAATGAACAGACAGTCCAGCGAGTGCCGTGTGGAGACCATGATGTGGCAGGTGTCAATGAACACACCAGCCAGCGAGTGCCGTGTGGAGACCATGATGTGGGAGGTGTCAATGAACAGACAGTCCAGCGAGTGCCGTGTGGAGACCATGATGTGGCAGGTGTCAATGAAAACACCAGCCAGCGAGTGCCGTGTGGAGACCATGATGTGGGAGGTGTCAATGAACACACCAGCCAGCGAGTGCCGTGTGGAGACCATGATGTGGGAGGTGTCAATGAACACACCAGCCAGCGAGTGCCGTGTGGAGACCATGATGTGGGAGGTGTCAATGAACAGACAGACCAGCGAGTGCCGTGTGGAGACCATGATGTGGCAGGTGTCAATGAACACAACAGCCAGCCAGTGCCGTGTGGAGAAGACCGTGTAAGCTAGAACCATATCCCATATATATCACAGTAATGTGAAACGGGGTCCTACATGCCACAATTATGTGAAACGTCCCTTACCTTGCTCCACCCTCATACTTCAGGCATTGACTGGCAGTTGCCCGTCCCACTACAGAATACATGAGAACACAGGCTTCATCTAGGGGCACATAACTTGCTCGTAGAGATACGCGGCGCTGGGAAGAATTACCACCGCTGACAACAATGTCTTCTTCCCTTGACCTCAGCCAGGTCACGGCCAAGTGGGCGTGGAGGGAAGGAATACGTGCACGGCCGCGCGCTAAATACATGCCAGTGGCAGAGATACGCCCACGGGACCGACAACACAGGTCTAGGGGACCACACATGAAACTTAAACTTGGTCTCACCATCTTCAAGGCTGCTGGTGTCAGAAGAAATACAAGTCTGAGATCATGGACACTGATTAGCACTGCGATCAAACCTAAAGATGTTCCGTCTCCAGGAGAAAATATCTCGCGTGATAGTTCCAGCATCCCACTTGTTGTACACGCGTCGGGTGCGCTGATAGTTCCAGCAACCCACTTGTTGTACACGCGTAGGGTGCGCTGATAGTTCCAGCATCCCACTTGTTGTACACGCGTCGGGTGCGCTGATGGTTCCATCAGCCCACTTGTTGTACACGCATCGGGTGCGCTGATAGTTCCAGCATCCCACTTGTTGTATACGCGTCGGGTGCGCTGATGGTTCCATCAGCCCACTTGTTGTACACGCATCGGGTGCGCTGATAGTTCCAGCATCCCACTTGTTGTATACGCGTCGGGTGCGCTGATGGTTCCATCAGCCCACTTGTTGTACACGCATCGGGTGCGCTGATAGTTCCAGCATCCCACTTGTTGTACACGCGTCGGGTGCGCTGATGGTTCCATCAGCCCACTTGTTGTACACGCATCGGGTGCGCTGATAGTTCCAGCAACCCACTTGTACACACGTCGGGTGCGCTGATCTTTCCAGCAACCCACTTGTTGTACAACCATCCGGTGCGCTGATAGTTCCAGCAGCCCACTTGTACACGCGTCGGGTGCGCTGATGGTTCCATCAGCCCACTTGTTGTACACGCGTCGGGTGCGCTGATAGTTCCAGCATCCCACTTGTTGTACACGCGTCGGGTGCGCTGATGGTTCCATCAGCCCACTTGTTGTACACGCATCGGGTGCGCTGATAGTTCCAGCAACCCACTTGTTGTACAACCATCCGGTGCGCTGATAGTTCCAGCAGCCCACTTGTACACGCGTCGGGTGCGCTGATCTTTCCAGCAACCCACTTGTTGTACAACCATCCGGTGCGCTGATAGTTCCAGCAGCCCACTTGTACACGCGTCGGGTGCGCTTTCCAGCAACCCACTTGTTGTACAAGCCTCTGGTGTCTCCTCTCACACGCTCCACATAACTAGACATGTGACCACATCTTCTCCCTACAATACAGCTGGACATGTGACCACATCTTCTCCCTACAATACAACTGGATATGTGACCACATCTTCTCCCTACAATACAACTAGACATGTGACCACATCTTCTCCCTACAATACAACTAGACATGTGACCACATCTTCTCCCTACAATACAACTGGACATGTGACCACATCTTCTCCCTACAATACAACTGGACATGTGACCACATCTACTCCCTACAATACAACTGGACATGTGACCACATCTTCTCCCTACAATACAACTAGACATGTGACCACATCTTCTCCCTACAATACAACTAGACATGTGACCACATCTTCTCCCTACAATACAACTAGACATGTGACCACATCTTCTCCCTACAATACAACTGGACATGTGACCACATCTTCTCCCTACAATACAACTAGACATGTGACCACATCTTCTCCCTACAATTCAACTGTGGACATGTGACCACATCTTCTCCCTACAATACAACTGGACATGTGACCACATCTTCTCCCTACAATACAACTGGACATGTGACCACATCTTCTCCCTACAATACAACTGGACATGTGACCACATCTTCTCCCTACAATAGAACTGGACATGTGACCACATCTTCTCCCTACAATACAACTGGACATGTGACCACATCTTCTCCCTACAATAGAACTGGACATGTGACCACATCTTCTCCCTACAATACAACTGGACATGTGACCACATCTTCTCCCTACAATACAACTAGACATGTGACCACATCTTCTCCCTACAATAGAACTGGACATGTGATCACATCTTCTCCCTACAATAGAACTGGACATGTGACCACATCTTCTCCCTACAATACAACTGGACATGTGACCACATCTTCTCGCTACAATACAACTGGACATGTGACCACATCTTCTCCCTACAATATTACTGGACATGTGACCACATCTTCTCCCTACAATACAACTAGACATGTGACCACATCTTCTCCCTACAATACAACTGGACATGTGACCACATCTTCTCCCTACAATACAACTAGACATGTGACCACATCTTCTCCCTACAATACAACTGTGGACATGTGACCACATCTTCTCCCTACAATACAACTAGACATGTGACCACATCTTCTCCCTACAATACAACTAGACATGTGACCACATCTTCTCCCTACAATACAACTAGACATGTGACCACATCTTCTCCCTACAATACAACTGGACATGTGACCACATCTTCTCCCTACAATACAACTAGACATGTGACCACATCTTCTCCCTACAATACAACTGGACATGTGACCACATCTTCTCCCTACAATACAACTAGACATGTGACCACATCTTCTCCCTACAATACAACTAGACATGTGACCACATCTCTCCCTACAATACAACTGGACATGTGACCACATCTTCTCCCTACAATACAACTGGACATGTGACCACATCTTCTCCCTACAATACAACTGGACATGTGACCACATCTTCTCCCTACAATACAACTAGACATGTGACCACATCTTCTCCCTACAATACAACTGGACATGTGACCACATCTTCTCCCTACAATATTACTGGACATGTGACCACATCTTCTCCCTACAATACAACTGGACATGTGACCACATCTTCTCCCTACAATACAACTAGACATGTGACCACATCTTCTCCCTACAATACAACTGGACATGTGACCACATCTTCTCCCTACAATACAACTAGACATGTGACCACATCTTCTCCCTACAATACAACTGGACATGTGACCACATCTTCTCATTACAATACAACTGGACACCTGACCACATCTTCTCCCTACAATATAACTGGACATGTGACCACATCTTCTCCCTACAATACAACTAGACACGTGACCACATCTTCTCCCTACAATACAACTGGACATGTGACCACATCTTCTCATTACAATACAACTATACATGTGACCACATCTTCTCCCTACAATACAACTGGACATGTGACCACATCTTCTCATTACAATACAACTATACATGTGACCACATCTTCTCCCTACAATACAACTAGACACGTGACCACATCTTCTCCCTACAATACAACTGGACATGTGACCACATCTTCTCATTACAATACAACTATACATGTGACCACATCTTCTCCCTACAATACAACTGGACATGTGACCACATCTTCTCATTACAATACAACTATACATGTGACCACATCTTCTCCCTACAATATAACTGGACATGTGACCACATCTTCTCCCTACAATACAACTAGACATGTGACCACATCTTCTCCCTACAATACAACTGGACATGTGACCACATCTTCTCCCTACAATACAACTGGACATGTGACCACATCTTCTCCCTACAATACAACTGTGGACATGTGACCACATCTTCTCCCTACAATACAACTGTAGCGAAACGCCAGTGGCCCATGTCCTTATGCATTCTTTTATTTTGGGTAAACAGGGGGAAACGGCTTTCGGAAGCTCTCAGTTCTCTTGTTCGCTCAAATCTCCACGAAAGATGGTTCTTTGGGTTATCTTCATACCACAATCTTTACATGGAGCGAGTATATATTTGTCTTTCCTTTCGGGTAGACCCGATGGAGCGCCTTGCGTCAAATGTGCACTGGTGCAGCTGCTGGTCAATTGATGGCCGTGCCAACACATACCGTTTGATAGTTGCAGCATGTCAAGTGATTTAAAGATTACGACAGAGATGCAACATACTACTGAGGTAGTGGAAAGGTAATACTTGAGTTGTGGGTGGTCCAGCCAGACCTGGACTTATAAATGTATTTTGTCTCGAGGGGGAAGATGAATTGGCGAAAAGCCGATCATAACAAATGAAGAGTTGGTTGGCCGTTGGCAATCTAACTAGGTGTTTTGTTCTTGGCATAGCCGGGGAAGTGAATCTGAACAATATATCTCCACTGAGGATTTCATTTGTTCTTGGCGTCAGATGAGCTGTTGCTATCTTTCTTTCTACGGCTTGAATTGGGCATATTGTCATCTTTCTGTGAAATATCATCATTGGATAGCTATGGTAATCTATGATCTATCTTCTTGAGCCAGGGGAGGCTAGCCACAGGACTATCTCTTTCGTCTGTCACTCGATAGGATGATGTCGGGAGGATAATGGACTCCTCTATCTCACTGAGAGAACCTGAACTTATCTACACTATGGCTTGTGCAGGGCAATGCCGGTACATTGGGGCGACAGCTCAGTCGAGAGCGGCGGCCGGGAGGGGTAGTATCTTCTTTGAATGGGGAACTACACGGTGTGCCATATAACCCCACTTAACGGGGAGAAACACACAGATTACTAGGCGCACCACACCACAAGATCTTGGTTGCGAGAAAGGCATGGTTTGCAAGTGAGAGGAAAGCATGGAAATGAATGTGCCCAATAATAATAAAGGCTTGGTATGAGTGTGGAATGTGTGTCTTGTAGACAAAACGTTCCTAGGGTGGACAACCTGACATCAACCAGCTGGAGGTCGACTCAAGCCCGGACGTAGCCAATCCAGGGGCTACCTGACAGGTCAGGCCCATTCATTCGGGTATGGTATATACTGCATTGGGTCAAGATCCTATATGTCAAATATATTAACTGAGACCCTATTGGTCTTCAGGATTGTGTGATGCATGAGTCCGCCCAGTCGCTCAATATTGTTTGTCATCTCCAGGGTCCTCTTTTGTTGGACGTGACCAAATCGGACAGTATCCACACAGCTTCTGTGCTAGAGCCAAATACGTCTGATGAAGCCAGGTCAATGTATTAGCCATATCACACATGGTGTGCCTAACTCTGAGAGAGAGGCAAGGGCATATCTTGAGGAAATGACATAGGCCCGAGAACAGTTAAATTCTGGGTTGAGTCTACGCATGATTATCCTGCATACTATGAAACAATGACAATTTGCAGTAATGGTGCATCTCGGGTCCTTTCATTGACATAGGCCCGAGAGCAGTCAAATTCTAAGTTGAGTCTACGCATGATTATCAGGCATACCCATTTTGTACCGGCCATTGAAAGACGCCTATCTATGTTAAGTCCATGAACAATTCCTCAACAACCAGTGGATTTGATTCTACAGAAGCCTGTTGAACTTACACCCAAGTACCGGGAAGGAAGGAGATTCCGGCACACGGGGTGAGATGTATATGGACAGATCGGACAGTATATGAAGCTGGGTCTGTGACTATGGCTACTTGAGGCCATGTGCCTGAACTTTATCTGTGTTGTGTCTGTTTAGAACTTTCTGTGTTACCTGCCTTGGTGTTTTTCTGTGCTGTCCTGTATTGATTTAATAAATCAAGTTTTAGCTTATTCCAACGAGCACTGTGTTATATATATGGATCAGCCAGAGGAACACGACAGGAAATAGGTCCTTAGGTCGAAAGAAAGAGTGACAGTGAGTCCGGGGAAAACGGAGGAGGGTTGGCAGGTAAAGACCTATCCCAGCCAGGGCTATAAAGAGAATAATTTTGAAATATTGTGATAGGGCTATTTGGGACCCTCCACGTAGCTTGTTACAATTTCTGGGGGCTCGTCCGGGATATTTGAAATCCTGGTGGAGTTCTGGCTGATTTAGTGATAGGGGACAGATATTCTTGTCTACTATCAATAGGTTCTGCCTACCGTGCCTGGCTATTGTCTATACTCTTCCTGACACAGACTGACCGACATACGACGTGTTGTGGTCGTGTAATATATATATTTTGGTTATGTGAGATAATCATTTTCTATACAATTTCTTGGGCACTTTCCCTCTGAGTTTAGGATGGCATCAACTGGGTTTAATGTCGCTGACGTACAGGCTACAGGGCGTGAGATGGGCTATGATGGAGCGGAGTTACAGAAATATGTGCAGGAAGTGGAAAGAGACTTCAGACAGGCTGTGCGCGAAGCCAAGAAAATTGAGGCGGAGGCTAGGAAGATGGAGGCCGAGCAGGCAGTCAGAGACCATGAGTTTCGTATGAGGGAGTTGGAGCTGAAAGCTAAAACGGCCAAGGAAAGCGAGGGTGCAGTTGGAGGCGCAGTTCTCCCTGACTCAACAACTTCTAGTGGCGGTCCATACCAGGCAATGAAGTTCCCATTACTCCCGTTCGATGAACACAAAGAGAAGATCGACCAGTATCTTCAAAAATTCCAGTCGATGGCTTTGGCTATGGGGCTGGAACGTGGGAAATGGAACTTGAAAATCTCGCAGGGCCTGAGGGGGACCGCGTACGAGGTCTACTCAAGGTTGCCACCTGGTATGGAGAATGACTATGAGGCTCTGGAAAAAGCATTATTGAAAAGGTTCCAGATGACAGCCCATACATACCGTCAGCAGTTCAGAAAGTCCAAGAGAGAGCCAGGAGAGATGTTCGCAGCCTACAGTGTCAGACTGAAGTCTTACCTTTTGAAGTGGATGTCATTAGCTGGATTTGCTAACGACTATGAAAGTTTGGAAGAATTAGTGGTCGTGGACCAAATGAAGAGGATGATGCCTAGGCCATTGCAAACCTTCTTGCTTGAAAATGGGGCAGAAAGGTTAGACATAGTCAACACATTGGCGGAAAGGTATGTGCTAGCTCATGGGGATAATGGGGAATTGTCACAACCCAATCCCCGACCACCAGACACCTGGTCTGGAAAGAAGAAGAACCCTAAAACAGCTCACCCCAAGAAGGAGGATCCTTTCGAGAAAGTTCCTATTAAGAAACCCTCTGGTAAGAGTCCACCTGGATCTCCTAAAAGAAAGTGGAGTGAAAAGTGGTGCGCCTATTGCAAATCTCCCACACACAATACGGTTGATTGCCGGCGTAAACAGAAAGACTCTCACTATGCTGCTTGTCTTGTAGAAACCGGGGAAGGGTCTCACAAGGAAGTAGAAGGGAGGGATCTTGGGAACAATGATTCAGAAAAACCACCAGTAGTAGAAACGGTACTTGTGAACGGACAACCAGTTGAGTGTCTCTATGACACCGGTCTGCAGTTTGAGGCTGTAATTTCATCACACTTAGTGAGCCCGGAGCAGCTAACCGGGGAATCTATTGAGATTCAAACGGCGACAAAGAGTGCGGTAGCGATGTCTCTTCCAATTGCGAAGGTAGACATCAAATCTAAATATGTTACCGGCACTATACAGGCAGCCGTTCTGCTAGATCCTATCTTCCCAATGATCTTGGGTTGTCGCTACGTCTTTCTAGGGATTCCAACCGAACCCATGTACGTAGCGGCGATGCAAACCAGATCTCAATCGGAGGATGAGCAGACGCCGGCCTTGATCGTGAATCCCTTGCCTGGGGAGTTACGAGCTGCTCAAAGCCAGGATGCTACTTTGCAACCTTGCTTCAACCAGTTGCCCAAAAGTTCTGACCCACCAAGACGGGGTCAGTATTATATGAAGAATCGGTTACTGTACCGGAGAGCCGGAGTGGAGGATCGCCAGCATGGACAGCTGGTAGTTCCTAAGGCTTATCGGGAACAGCTTCTTCATATGGGACACACCATTTCTTTCAGTGGACATATGGGTGTCGGGGCAACTCTCCAGCGCATTTCCTGCCATTACTACTGGCCAGGGATGACTGGAGACGTGCGTAGGTACGTCAAGTCGTGCCCAGAGTGCCAGCGTGTGGCACCAAAACACTGGACAGCTCCGGTAGTCCTGGGAGACATGCCCATTATGAACTCTCCTTTCGAGAGAGTTGCCATCGATCTTGTTGGTCCTCTTCCTCGGACTAGGAAGAGGAATAAGTACATTCTCACGATGGTGGATTGCTGTTCCATGTGGGGCGAGGCGATACCGTTGGCCACAATCGACTCTAAGCGAGTGGCTGATGCACTGATGGAGACCTTTACTAGGTTGGGATTTCCCAACCAGATCCTAACGGACAATGGGTCTCAGTTCTGTGGTAAGCTGATGGAAGAAGTCTTTCGTATCTTCCAGACTAACCACATTCACACAAGCCCGTACCACCCTCAGTCTAATGGGCAAGTAGAGAGGTTTAATGGTACCTTGATGACCATGCTTCGGAAGTTGGCTCAAGAGAAACCAGACAGATGGGATGAGTATATCTCAGCCGCCTTGTTCGCCTATCGGGAGGTTCCCCATGGGTCGACCGGGTTGCCACCAGCCACTCTACTATTCGGGAGGCCAATCAAGGGTCCCTTAGAAGCCTTATTGAGATGTTGGACAGAGGAAGAAACTTCCGAAGAAGTTGTATCCTCATATAAATACGTCGAAGAGTTAAAGAAGAAACTCCAGACGGGTTGGGCTTTGGCAGCTCAGAATCTGAGAGCGGCCAGGAAGAGACACGCGGCCTACTACAATAGAAGGACGAAAGATAGGTCTCTTAAGGTGGGGGATCGGGTTCTGTTGTTACTTCCAGTAGGTTCCAATAAACTCGAGATTGGTTGGCAGGGGCCTTTCCCGGTGGAAAGGGTTGTGTCCCGTACCAATTATGCTATCCGGATCAGGGGGAAATCTAAAATCTTCCACATTAACCTCCTAAAAAAATATGAGGAACGATCCGATGGTACTTCTCTCCCACTCATGACTATGGCGGTCGCGATGGAAACTGAATCGGGCGAAGACGCGGATAGGGAGTATCCTTTACAACCTGGGGAAACCTATAAGGATGTACATATAAATCCTGATCTGTCGACTGAAGAAACAGAACTGGTCATCCGTTTGTTGGAGTCCCATCAACAGATTCTTACCGATCGTCCAGGACGGACAGGGTTGGTCGAGTTTGATATGACTCTGAATACCCAAGACCCCATTCGCCAAAAAATATATCCAGTGCCCTTTTCGAAAGAGAAGGCCCTGGAAGCAGAAATCCAGAAGCTTCTGGATGATGACATCATAACTCCTTCGACTTCTCCTTATAATGCCGGGGTTGTCTTGTTGAGGAAGCCAAGCGGGGAGCACCGCTTATGTATTGATTACAGGCATTTAAACAGTTGTACGACATTCCAAGTTGAGCCGTTACCAAACACAAATCAACTATTTGCCAGATTAAATAGGGCAAAGTACTTCTCAAAAATCGATTTAAGTCGGGGATATTATCAGATCCCTGTGAAGCCTGAGGTTCGGCCCATGCTCGCTTTCAGTACTCCGAGCGGCCATTACGAATTTAAGGTGATGCCTTTTGGGCTGAGCAATGCGCCCAGTGTGTTCACTCGCATGATGAGAATGTTATTAGACCCTTTAAAGGATCCCTCTGTGGTCTCGTTTATGGATGATATTCTCATCGCGTCTGACAATCTGAGTGATCACCTGAGGTCCTTGGGACAGATCTTCAAAAGGTTAAAAGAGGAAGGGTTAACCGCCCGTCCAGCCAAATGCATGATTGGCTATCAATCCTTGGAATTTCTGGGACATACTATTACCCCAGGGGGACTGGTACCGGAAGAAAAGAATATTGAAAAGGTCCGTCTCGCACCCCGTCCTAGATCCAAAAAAGATGTTAGGTCTTTCTTGTCTCTGTGTGGGTTTTACCAGAAATTTATTCCAAAGTTCAACGAAATTGCGGCGCCGTTAACCGAGACTCTGAAGAAAGGATCGCCAGATCTTATAATCTGGACCCCGAGCTGTGAAGAAGCTTATGGGAAGCTGAAACAGGCTTTGGTGGATAGGCCAGTCCTGCAACTCCCAGATTTGGAGAAAACGTTTGTTCTGAGAACCGACGCGAGTAACATAGGGATTGGGGCAACTCTGTTGCAGGAAGGGCGAGATAATCCTTCGGTGCTGTGTCCGGTGGCATATGCCAGTCGAAAACTGTTACCCGCCGAACGGAATTACTCCACCGTCGAACGGGAATGTCTAGCTCTAGTGTGGGCGGTACAGAAATTTCAACCTTATCTGTATGGAGTCCATTTCAAAGTGCAATCCGACCATCAACCTCTGACCTTTTTGGCAACTTCTAAGAAACTGAACGCGAGGTTAATGAGATGGTCATTGCTCCTACAACCGTATCAGTTCACGGTCGAATACATCCCCGGAAGGGAGAATGTGGGAGCAGATTTCCTATCACGGCATCCTATGGTTGAATGTGAGGGTGGGGTCATTCGAACAGAACCACTGACAGTAGAAAGTTCGTAGGGTTCGACTTTCTTAAGAGGGGGCCTATGTAGCGAAACGCCAGTGGCCCATGTCCTTATGCATTCTTTTATTTTGGGTAAACAGGGGGAAACGGCTTTCGGAAGCTCTCAGTTCTCTTGTTCGCTCAAATCTCCATCGAAAGATGGTTCTTTGGGTTATCTTCATACCACAATCTTTACATGGAGCGAGTATATATTTGTCTTTCCTTTCGGGTAGACCCGATGGAGCGCCTTGCGTCAAATGTGCACTGGTGCAGCTGCTGGTCAATTGATGGCCGTGCCAACACATACCGTTTGATAGTTGCAGCATGTCAAGTGATTTAAAGATTACGACAGAGATGCAACATACTACTGAGGTAGTGGAAAGGTAATACTTGAGTTGTGGGTGGTCCAGCCAGACCTGGACTTATAAATGTATTTTGTCTCGAGGGGGAAGATGAATTGGCGAAAAGCCGATCATAACAAATGAAGAGTTGGTTGGCCGTTGGCAATCTAACTAGGTGTTTTGTTCTTGGCATAGCCGGGGAAGTGAATCTGAACAATATATCTCCACTGAGGATTTCATTTGTTCTTGGCGTCAGATGAGCTGTTGCTATCTTTCTTTCTACGGCTTGAATTGGGCATATTGTCATCTTTCTGTGAAATATCATCATTGGATAGCTATGGTAATCTATGATCTATCTTCTTGAGCCAGGGGATGCTAGCCACAGGACTATCTCTTTCGTCTGTCACTCGATAGGATGATGTCGGGAGGATAATGGACTCCTCTATCTCACTGAGAGAACCTGAACTTATCTACACTATGGCTTGTGCAGGGCAATGCCGGTACATTGGGGCGACAGCTCAGTCGAGAGCGGCGGCCGGGAGGGGTAGTATCTTCTTTGAATGGGGAACTACACGGTGTGCCATATAACCCCACTTAACGGGGAGAAACACACAGATTACTAGGCGCACCACACCACAAGATCTTGGTTGCGAGAAAGGCATGGTTTGCAAGTGAGAGGAAAGCATGGAAATGAATGTGCCCAATAATAATAAAGGCTTGGTATGAGTGTGGAATGTGTGTCTTGTAGACAAAACGTTCCTAGGGTGGACAACCTGACATCAACCAGCTGGAGGTCGACTCAAGCCCGGACGTAGCCAATCCAGGGGCTACCTGACAGGTCAGGCCCATTCATTCGGGTATGGTATATACTGCATTGGGTCAAGATCCTATATGTCAAATATATTAACTGAGACCCTATTGGTCTTCAGGATTGTGTGATGCATGAGTCCGCCCAGTCGCTCAATATTGTTTGTCATCTCCAGGGTCCTCGTTTGTTGGACGTGACCAAATCGGACAGTATCCACACAGCTTCTGTGCTAGAGCCAAATACGTCTGATGAAGCCAGGTCAATGTATTAGCCATATCACACATGGTGTGCCTAACTCTGAGAGAGAGGCAAGGGCATATCTTGAGGAAATGACATAGGCCCGAGAACAGTTAAATTCTGGGTTGAGTCTACGCATGATTATCCTGCATACTATGAAACAATGACAATTTGCAGTAATGGTGCATCTCGGGTCCTTTCATTGACATAGGCCCGAGAGCAGTCAAATTCTAAGTTGAGTCTACGCATGATTATCAGGCATACCCATTTTGTACCGGCCATTGAAAGACGCCTATCTATGTTAAGTCCATGAACAATTCCTCAACAAGCAGTGGATTTGATTCTACAGAAGCCTGTTGAACTTACACCCAAGTACCGGGAAGGAAGGAGATTCCGGCACACGGGGTGAGATGTATATGGACAGATCGGACAGTATATGAAGCTGGGTCTGTGACTATGGCTACTTGAGGCCATGTGCCTGAACTTATCTGTGTTGTGTCTGTTTAGAACTTTCTGTGTTACCTGCCTTGGTGTTTTTCTGTGCTGTCCTGTATTGATTTAATAAATCAAGTTTTAGCTTATTCCAACGAGCACTGTGTTATATATATGGATCAGCCAGAGGAACACGACAGGAAATAGGTCCTTAGGTCGAAAGAAAGAGTGACAGTGAGTCCGGGGAAAACGGAGGAGGGTTGGCAGGTAAAGACCTATCCCAGCCAGGGCTATAAAGAGAATAATTTTGAAATATTGTGATAGGGCTATTTGGGACCCTCCACGTAGCTTGTTACAACAACTAGACATGTGACCACATCTTCTCCCTACAATACAACTAGACATGTGACCACATCTTCTCCCTACAATACAACTGGACATGTGACCACATCTTCTCCCTACAATACAACTGGACATGTGACCACATCTTCTCCCTACAATACAACTGGACATGTGACCACATCTTCTCCCTACAATACAACTGGACATGTGACCACATCTTCTCCCTACAATACAACTGTGGACATGTGACCACATCTTCTCCCTACAATACAACTAGACATGTGACCACATCTTCTCCCTACAATACAACTGAACATGTGACCACATCTTCTCCCTACAATACAACTGGACATGTGACCACATCTTCTCCCTACAATACAACTAGACATGTGACCACATCTTCTCCCTACAATACTACAATACAACTGGACATGTGACCACATCTTCTCCCTACAATACAACTGGACATGTGACCACATCTTCTCCCTACAATACAACTGTGGACATGTGACCACATCTTCTCCCTACAATACAACTAGACATGTGACCACATCTTCTCCCTACAATACAACTGTGGACATGTGACCACATCTTCTCCCTACAATACAACTGTGGACATGTGACCACATCTTCTCCCTACAATACAACTGGACATGTGACCACATCTTCTCCCTACAATACAACTGTGGACATGTGACCACATCTTCTCCCTACAATACAACTGGACATGTGACCACATCTTCTCCCTACAATACAACTGGACATGTGACCACATCTTCTCCCTACAATACAACTAGACATGTGACCACATCTTCTCCCTACAATACAACTGTGGACATGTGACCACATCTTCTCCCTACAATACAACTGGACATGTGACCACATCTTCTCCCTACAATACAACTGGACATGTGACCACATCTTCTCCTACAATACAACTGGACATGTGACCACATCTTCTCCCTACAATACAACTGGACATGTGACCACATCTTCTCCCTACAATACAACTGTGGACATGTGACCACATCTTCTCCCTACAATACAACTAGACATGTGACCACATCTTCTCCCTACAATACAACTAGACATGTGACCACATCTTCTCCCTACAATACTACTGGACATGTGACCACATCTTCTCCCTACAATACAACTGGACATGTGACCACATCTTCTCCCTACAATACAACTGGACATGTGACCACATCTTCTCCCTACAATACAACTGGACATGTGACCACATCTTCTCCCTACAATACAACTGTGGACATGTGACCACATCTTCTCCCTACAATACAACTAGACATGTGACCACATCTTCTCCCTACAATACAACTGAACATGTGACCACATCTTCTCCCTACAATACAACTGGACATGTGACCACATCTTCTCCCTACAATACAACTAGACATGTGACCACATCTTCTCCCTACAATACTACAATACAACTGGACATGTGACCACATCTTCTCCCTACAATACAACTGGACATGTGACCACATCTTCTCCCTACAATACAACTGGACATGTGACCACATCTTCTCCCTACAATACAACTAGACATGTGACCACATCTTCTCCCTACAATACAACTGGACATGTGACCACATCTTCTCCCTACAATACAACTAGACATGTGACCACATCTTCTCCCTACAATACAACTAGACATGTGACCACATCTTCTCCCTACAATACAACTGGACATGTGACCACATCTTCTCCCTACAATACAACTAGACATGTGACCACATCTTCTCCCTACAATACAACTAGACATGTGACCACATCTTCTCCCTACAATACAGCTGGACATGTGACCACATCTTCTCCCTACAATACAACTAGACATGTGACCACATCTTCTCCCTACAATACAGCTGGACATGTGACCACATCTTCTCCCTACAATACAACTAGACATGTGACCACATCGTCTCCCTACAATACAACTAGACATGTGACCACATCGTTTCCGGGTCCCAGTTGTGTGGCAGTCACGCTAGGGGGAGAATGACGCTGTGAGGACACGTGTCCCAGTTGTGTGGCAGTCACGGGGGGGGGGGGGGTAATCACGCTGTGAGGCCACGTGTCCCAGTTGTGTGGCGGTCACGCTGGGGGGGGGGGGAGAATGACGCTGTGAGGACACGTGTCCCAGTTGTGTGGCAGTCACAGGGGGGGGGGGATGACGCTGTGAGGACACGTGTCCCAGTTGTGTGGCAGTAACGGGGGGGGGGGGGGAGAATCACGCTGTGAGGACACGTGTCCCAGTTGTGTGCAGTCACGGGGGGGGGGGAGAGAATCACGCTGTGAGGACACGTGTCCCAGTTGTGTGGCAGTCACGGGGGGGGGGGAGAGAATCACGCTGTGAGGACACGT
The DNA here is from genome assembly GCA_014155875.1 of Cepaea nemoralis. Classification (NCBI taxonomy): domain Eukaryota; kingdom Metazoa; phylum Mollusca; class Gastropoda; order Stylommatophora; family Helicidae; genus Cepaea; species Cepaea nemoralis. The sequence continues at coordinate 87,735 of JACEFZ010010408.1, read as the reverse complement.
GTCCCAGTTGTGTGGCAGTCACGGGGGGGGGGGGGGGAATCACGCTGTGAGGACACGTGTCCCAGTTGTGTGGCAAGTCACGGGGGGGGGGGGGGAGAATCACGCTGTGAGGACACGTGTCCCAGTTGTGTGGCAGTCACGGGGGGGGGGGGGGAGAGAATCACGCTGTGAGGACCACGTGTCCCCAGTTGTGTGGCAGTCACGGGGGGGGGGGGGGAGAATCACGCTGTGAGGACACGTGTCCCAGTTGTGTGGCAGTCCACGGTGGGGGGGGGGGAGAGAATCACGCTGTGAGGACACGTGTCCCAGTTGTGTGGCAGTCACGGGGGGGGGGAGAATCACGCTGTGAGGACACGTGTCCCAGTTGTGTGGCAGTCACGGGGGGGGGGGAGAATCACGCTGTGAGGACACGTGTCCCAGTTGTGTGGCAGTCACGGGGGGGGGGGGGGGGGGAGAATCAAGCTGTGAGGACACGTGTCCCAGTTGTGGTGGCAGTCACGGGGGGGGGGGGGGAGAATCACGCTGTGAGGACACGTGTCCCAGTTGTGTGGCAGTCACGGGGGGGGGGGGGGGGAGAGAATCACGCTGTGAGGACACGTGTCCCAGTTGTGTGGCAGTCACGGGGGGGGGGGAGAGAATCACGCTGTGAGGACACGTGTCCCAGTTGTGTGGCAGTCACGGGGGGGGGGGGGGGAGAGAATCACGCTGTGAGGACACGCGGTTTCCAGTGGGTGAGCACACATCTAGTTAGTGCTGTCATAGCTGAACTCACCCCTGTCACAGCGGCCAGGTGTTGTGTACTTGTCTGACTGACTTCCGTCCACTGACACATGAACAAGGTGACAGCACGATCCATTGACACATGAACAAGTTGACAACACGATCCACTGACACATGAACAAGTTGACAACACGATCCACTGACACATGAACACGTTGACAGCACGATCCACTGACACATGAACACGTTGACAGCACGATCCACTGACACATGAACACGTTGACAGCACGATGCACTGACACATGAACACGTTGACAACACGATCCACTGACACATGAACAAGTTGACAGCACGATCCACTGACACATGAACAAGTTGACAACACGATCCACTGACACATGAACACGTTGACAACACGATCCACTGACACATGAACAAGTTGACAACACGATCCACTGACACACGAACAAGTTGACAACACGATCCACTGACACATGAACACGTTGACAACACGATCCACTGACACATGAACAAGTTGACAACACGATCCACTGACACATGAACACGTTGACAGCACGATCCACTGACACATGAACACGCTGACAGCACGATCCACTGACACATGAACACGTTGACAGCACGATCCACTGACACATGAACACGTTGACAGCACGATCCACTGACACATGAACAAGTTGATAGCACGATCCACTGACACATGAACAAGTTGACAACACGATCCACTGACACATGAACAAGTTGACAGCACGATCCACTGACACATGAACACGTTGACAGCACGATCCACTGACACATGAACACGGTGACAACACGATCCACTGACACATGAACACGTTGACAGCACGATCCACTGACACATGAACACGTTGACAGCACGATCCACTGACACATGAACACGGTGACAACACGATCCACTGACACATGAACAAGTTGACAGCACGATCCACTGACACATGAACACGTTGACAACACGATCCACTGACACATGAACACGGTGACAACACGATCCACTGACACATGAAAACGTTGACAGCACGATCCACTGACACATGAACACGTTGACAGCACGATCCACTGACACATGAACACGGTGACAACACGATCCACTGACACATGAACACGTTGACAGCACGATCCACTGACACATGAACACGTTGACAGCACGATCCACTGACACATGAACACGTTGACAGCACGATCCACTGACACATGAACAAGATGAAAACACGATCCACTGACACATGAACAAGATGACAACACGATCCACCATCATGTCTTGAACAATGATTACTTCAGGTGTGTAGACTTTCCGCTTCTTCAGTATGTGAGACGCCTTACAATGTTACATGTGCTTGCTCACTCACTCGCTTCAGTATGGTACCGAGACGCCTTACAATGTTACATGTGCTTGCTCACTCACTCGCTTCAGTATGGTACCGAGACGCCTTACAATGTTACATGTGCTTGCTCACTCACTCGCTTCAGTATGGTACCGAGACGCCTTACAATGTACATGTGCTTGCTCACCTCACTCGCTTCAGTATGTAACCGAGACGCCTTACAATGTTACATGTGCTTGCTCACTCACTCGCTTCAGTATGGTACTGAGACGCCTTACAATGTTACATGTGCTTGCTCACTCACTCGCTTCAGTATGGTACCGAGACGCCTTACAATGTTACATGTGCTTGCTCACTCACTCGCTTCAGTATGGTACTGAGACGCCTTACAATGTTACATGTGCTTGCTCACTCACTCGCTTCAGTATGGTACTGAGACGCCTTACAATGTTACATGTGCTTGCTCACTCACTCGCTTCAGTATGGCACTGAGACGCCTTACAATGTTACATGTGCTTGCTCACTCACTCGCTTCAGTATGGTACTGAGACGCCTTACAATGTTACATGTGCTTGCTCACTCACTCGCTTCAGTATGGTACCGAGACGCCTTACAATGTTACATGTGCTTGCTCACTCACTCGCTTCAGTATGGTACCGAGACGCCTTACAATGTTACATGTGCTTGCTCACTCACTCGCTTCAGTATGGTACCGAGACGCCTTACAATGTTACATGTGCTTGCTCACTCACTCGCTTAAGTATGGTACCGAGACGCCTTACAATGTTACATGTGCTTGCTCACTCACTCGCTTCAGTATGGTACCGAGACGCCTTACAATGTTACATGTGCTTGCTCACTCACTCGCTTCAGTATGGTACCGAGACGCCTTACAATGTTACATGTGCTTGCTCACTCACTCGCTTCAGTATGGTACTGAGACGCCTTACAATGTTACATGTGCTTGCTCACTCACTCGCTTCAGTATGGTACCGAGACGCCTTACAATGTTACATGTGCTTGCTCACTCACTCGCTTCAGTATGGTACCGAGACGCCTTACAATGTTACATGTGCTTGCTCACTCACTCGCTTCAGTATGGTACCGAGACGCCTTACAATGTTACATGTGCTTGCTCACTCACTCGCTTCAGTATGGTACTGAGACGCCTTACAATGTTACATGTGCTTGCTCACTCACTCGCTCCAGTATGGTACCGAGACGCCTTACAATGTTACATGTGCTTGCTCACTCACTCGCTTCAGTATGGTACTGAGACGCCTTACAATGTTACATGTGCTTGCTCACTCACTCGCTTCAGTATGGTACTGAGACGCCTTACAATGTTACATGTGCTTGCTCACTCACTCGCTTCAGTATGGTACTGAGACGTCTTACAATGTTACATGTGCTTGCTCACTCACTGACTCACTCACCCACCCCCACTCACTCACACGCACGCACGCACACACACACACGCACGCGCGCGCACACACACACACGCACGGGGATCATTATAGGCTGATGGGAACGATGGGAGCACTGATCAAATCCGTAGATAAGTGAAACTGCGTGGTTATGTTTGAATGCAAGTCATGACAGGTGAGGAGAATCTACCCGGACAGACCCGGTCACAACTTTCTTTCTTACAGATAAGATGGCGGCTAATCTCCGTAGCCGTGATAGTAGGGACAAACAACACACTAACAGACAAACCCGAGACCCGAGGAGTAGAGTGACATGACAGTAGAGACACCTGAAGCCATCTACCAGCGTTAACCATACAGCAAGGTATAACTGCAGCACACGGACCACACATTTCCTTATACCACCATACATTTCCTTATACCACCACACAACAATGTATAACTGCAGCACACACATACAGTGAGGCAGACACTGAGAGAGAGAGAGAGAGAGAGAGAGAGAGAGAGAGAGAGAGAGAGAGAGAGAGAGAGAGAGAGAGAGAGAGATCTTATTTTCGAAGGTTACAAATTGGGCACGCAGGCCCGTCTTACACTCGGCCCTTCCAAACACTCATCTTTCGTTCATCAGCAGTGCATGATACATTCACATAGAAAGAAAAACAACATTATCAAATGAATGATATAAATATAAACAATGCATATTGCCATGTTATGGGACACATTCCCCACCCACCACACATCCGCACTCACCCCCCCCCCCCCCCCACCCATCCACACACACGCCCAACCACACACTCACCCCCAAGCATACATATATGAGCCGAAATGGAATTAATCCAAAACAAACCAATAGAAGCCATGCAAGAGAACACAGAAAAGCCGCAAGATGAACCTCAACAAAAGACCGAGCCGGAACCGCAAGCTAAGGCCAACAGCCCAACCACGACGCCCAAGAAATCCACGAGGGAATCATTATCCCGCCGGATCTCTGAAGGCGGCACAGAATACCCACCCGGACTCAGACTGGAGGAATGCCTAGAATCGATAAAATTGGAGGAACGCAGGAGCCAGAAATTCAAAAAGGGGTTTGGATGAAAGAGAAAAGAAGAAGCCCAAGAAACTCAGGAGACCGGTAGTATACCCAGATAGAATTACTGACTTTGAGGATGGACCCGGCTACACATACTATATAGAAGACGGAGAGATGACCCCATGGATGACCGCGGAGAAAGAAATCAAAAGGCAACAGAAACTAAAAATGGAAAGTGAAAACAGGCCCAAGGAGGAAAATAAAAATATCGAAAAGCTTCTACATGCAATACACAAAAAAGGAGGCAAAAATACTTAATAAAAAGTCCTTATAAGGACTGCAACCAGTCAAACCAGACGAACCAGCAGCCTTCACTAACAAACGATACCACCAGAGGAGACGGGCACAAAAGACAGCCGTCACCAACCCACCAGCTGACGTCACAGACACAAAAGCCGATAAAACCAGTCCGGATCAGGACCAGCTCGTAAGAGCGCATAAGACAAGTATCAGGGTGAATAAACCCACAAAAACCACGGACCTCAACAATAACTACAGCTGAAAGAAGCAGGTTGAACGAGGCCGAATTTTGAATTTTTCTTTTTAAACCAAGCAAGCACTCATCCCCACCCACACATCCCCATCTACACACATCCCCCACAAATCCCCACCCATTCCCCAACCCACACCCTCTCAC